>VMKM01001229.1:0-165013 GCA_008360985.2 Macquaria ambigua | reverse complement strand
ATGAAAAGTCGAAGCACGAACGGTAATCGATCACAGAGATGCAAATAAATGAGTAGAAATTAAGAGTAGAATTAAAAGAGTGAGAGGAAGAGGATGTTGGTTGGTTCTCTGTGTGTGTGTGCATGTGTGTGTGCATGTGTGTGTGTGTGTGTGTGTGTGTGCGTGTGTGTGTGTGTGTGTTTCCCTCAGAGACCTCTAGAAAGAAAATGAATGGTGAGTAATTGTGTTTAGTTCCTCTGGTCTGACTGCACTGTCAGCTCAACATCAATCACCTGCTCACACACACACACACACACACACACACAAATACTCACAAAATGCATACACACAAGCATGTGTGTGTTTCTGAGTGGAACATCCACATTTAATCACAGCCTCTTGGCATCTTTGGTCCTGAACAGTCTAAACAGACTAACAGATGATTTACCATAAACCCACATGTTTACTTAGTACATAATACATAACCCTCATTGACGTAATACATTTTCTAACCCTAACCCAAAGGTTCACAACTTTCTTTTTAGCTCGGGACCCCAATTTTAGGTTTTATAAATATAAAACACTGATTTCATGCAAACAAGAGCACTACATCCTGCTTCATACAAGAAATGTTTTTCCACCGACCCTGTTTAGCCCGCTTTAATTGCGGCATGCTGCTCAAAGCCGTGAACACATGAGCGGTGATCGGTATTGGCCGATACTGCTTCCAGCAATCAGCCCCAAAAATCCTGATTGGAGCACCTTTAGGGATAACCATGCGGGATGACCCGCACTGTTGTGGTCCTGTTTGGTAGTAGGGCTGACAACAGCCAACCAGTGAAGGCCTCCTCCCTCATACCAAAGCTGTGTCTTGTTCTGAACCTACTGGCTCAACACATGTCTGTGCTGGTTACTAGAGAGAAAGATCTCTCTGTGTTCAGCTCTCATTTTACCGATATTATACCGTATCAGAGCTGTGTTAAGTTACTGCTGAAGCGAAACAAACATTTCCTGCCGTTGCTGCTTCACATGTAAAGCTTTCCACCAGCAAACCAGTGATAGGCTTTTATTGTGAAGCAGCTATATGAAATGCCATGTATGTTGTTATGTTATGTACAACAACTTGGCAGAACTTTGTTTTATTCTTCAAAAAAAAAAAAAATGTCCACAACAACATATGGACATATTCAGTGCTACGTGGTCAGCGGATCAGTTTTAAATATTACAGGTAAGAATGGAACAAGCAGAAACAGCCACAGTGAGCTGTTTCATGAAGAGCTGCAGACAACAGGCTCTACCAGCAGACCTCCGACAAGTCATCAAAGTAAACAACACCTCTTACCTTGCCATGCTGTGCCATAAAAACCCACTTGCGCTGTGCCATCATGACTTGAATAGTCGGAGTTGCTTGTGGCTCAGCATGGCTCAAGTATCCCCACCCCTTTCATACAGGTAAGTGCTTGCAAAGGAAACCATCATTTTTAAAGCGTGTAATATCACCTGTGAGTGGCCCCTTCTCACTCCAAACCAAACCTCCCCCTCCAAAACGCATGAATCCTTGTAGCGCTCAGTCTCCTGACAGCTCAGTCAGATGTTCAGTGGCAATGGCTGGCACATTCCCAGAGATCTCATTAAAGTTGAATCGCTTCCTTTGCTGCGTGTACAGCTGTGCGAATGCCAGGTGGCATCAACGTGCAGCCTGGAGAAGGTTAATTTTTATGAATCAATTTATTTTTAACAAGCCTTTTTTTAATCTAATTTGAATTAAACTTTTAAAGTGAATTAGATTTAAATGAACATAATAATTACGTATTTAAAATCTATTTCTGCTTTAAGCAAAGTTTTTATTTTATTATTATTTATTTATTTTTGTTGTTTTTACGGCCTGCACTTGTTCTGTCTTATTATCGGCTTGTCAGTGTGAAGTGCTTTGAACTGCACTAACCTGTATGAAAGGTGCTATACAAAGTTTTAGTGCTTGATTGATTGAAAGTAGAAGTATATTTTGCAACCCCATATGGTACTCAGGTGACCCTCAGGGTTGGATGCTCTGACGTAATGGTAACCGACAACAAAGTCTTAAACCTCAAACAGCCTTTTGATAAAGTGTCCTCACACTCAAGGACTATAGCTCAAATTGGTCCTCACAAAGATAGAAGTACAAGAGTACCACACGCACACACACACACACACAGTCAGGACAAGCCATCCATCATCATTGTTTAGTTGTGATTCTCTAACTTTATGAGGAATAATGCAGCCTGTAACACACACCAACTCACTGTCGGCCGTCGTGAGTCCCTGCATGTCCTGAGAGTCCTCATAATCCTGTTCCTGTTCGTTTGTTTTGAGTTTTGTGCATATTTTTTGAAGTAGTTGTGTTGTTAACTGTGTTTCTTCTGACATGAGGGCGAGTAAATAATGAGTTTAATCTCCAGCTGTTCTGTGGTTGTACTGCAAATACAAGTATAACTGTAGGAGCCTGAAGCATTATGAGCTGACAAAGAGAAAAGAACACGAGTGTAATGTTCCCTTACCTTAAAAAATTAAATGTAATCCATCGAGATACACCTAAAGGCTTCATATAAGACTATCCAAAGCTGCAAAGATTTGCCTCCTTTACCATCCTGCTATTTATTTATTGATATACCCCCCCCCCACTGTTTTGGAAGAGACTGTTTACATTTGACCCACATTAGAAATATTACAAGTGCAGTTTTATGATTTCAAACCCTCCACAGTTCTGCTTGAAGGCATCTCAACCACAAACCAGACAGTTTTACAGCAGCACCTTAAGTATTCTTTTAAAAATATATACAGCATCAACAACATATCCATCCAGCAATCTTACACTGACATGCCGAGTTTTCCAGGAAGATTTCTCTAGTCCTCTGGTCCACCCAGCGTTTTAAAAGAGAGAGAATAAATGACGTTACACCCTCAAACATGTGGAGAAATGTGCTAAATTGACCAGAAAAGCTTCTGTGGGTCTGTAACTACGCCTTTACATTTACATTTGACCCACATTTTACATATTATGAATTCTACTACATCACTGTATAATCATGAAAAAACACTAACTTATTCATGATAGCTTCTATAGCCAATCAACAATTATCTGTTTCAAAAACAGAGAGGATTTAGATTTGTTTTTAAATATTAATACAAAGTTTCTATTTCATTGTGGCACAAACACATAACATTCCCTGATGTTTCATCATTTGACACGCTTTATTTTAACTCTGTGGGTTTTTAAGATATGGTAAGTTATTTGTTAACAGCCCTCCATGTTTCAACCCACACCAAAACTACAAAATGAAGAGTTTTTTTGTTGGTTTAGTGTCTCTGTGGAATAACAAGTCCAAAACCTGTTTTTTTGTTTTGTTACTTTGAAAAACTAGATGACTGCCAAATAATTAGGCTGTAATGTTTCACACCAGAAAAATACATTGTTGGATGGATCAAATGAATTGTCCTCTGTATGGGGACCATTTCAGAACACAGCTTTACATTCTCAGACAACGAGATCTCATGTTTCGCTTGTCATGTGTACGTGTTTTAAGCTTTTCACGTTTCATTTAAGGATGTAAAATAATGACGCATTTTATGACTTTTGGACGTGCAGGAAAGGACAAAGTCAGGTGACCTTCGTCAGGTGACCTTAGGTTTAGGCAACAAAACTACTTGGTTAGGTTTAGGAAAAGATCATGTTATGTACATGACGTGAGTTAAATACGTTACGTAAGTTAACTTATGTCAACGTTGACTTTTGGTTTCACACGGGATATGAACAGCGGTCTCCTGGGTAAAAGTCCTGTGTTGTTGTCCCTACGCGGACTTTGTGTTTATGCTATGTCAGCTGACATTTGCACAGAAAATGAGACAGTCTCTGCACAATATAAGTAAGAAGAGACTAAATGGCATGAAATGACACGCGAAAAGCAAAAAACATACAAATTAATTCATTTTGTAGGGTTCACCAATGTTTTGGGGTTTTTTTGTTTTTTTATTAGTTTTAATTAAAGAGAAGTCAAAATATCGATCATTACTATAGAACTGATGTTTGTTCACACACACACACACACACACACACATACTGACCTAATTTCCTGCTGTTTGCTGTACTTGTTCTAAGTTGTTTTTTATTCGTTTTGTAAAGAAGGACTTTGAGCGTCCCTGGTGTGTTAAAGTAACTCTAAAAGGACCCATGAAAATAAATGAAGAATTCATAATATAAAACCAGATACATGAGGGTTTTTTTCCAGTTTGGCAGAAGCTGTAATTTTAAATCCAGCTATCACTTAGAAGGAGTTGAAAAGACAAAGGAGGGAGGACGGCTGAGGTCTGATCATCGCAATCATCGGATTATATTATAAACAAAGAGCAGGAATAAAAAAGAACATTGCTGTTTATGTTCTCTGACCTGAAAAATAAGCTGGAGAGTTGCCACTCCTGCAGTGTGACTAGCCGTGATACTCTGCTTTTATCTCCTTTTTTTCTCTCCATTTTCTTTCTCTCTGGTCTAGTCCACCCTGCACCTTCGTCTTCTGTCGTTTACACTGTTGTAGACAACACATTACAGTGTGACAAGTTACTGTACCGTTCTGACTGAAGGTCCTATTGTCCTGAATCTCAATTTAACCTCATGTGAAACTGATTTTTAAATACATTTTTTTTTTTTTTTTATGAGTTGGGACATTTTCATATGTAGCCCTCAGTCTGATACATACAGTATGTGGTTGTCATGGTGACCCTAGCTTCAAAGGTAGCTGCTCTAAAAGAGGTACCACTTGGCTTTCTTGATGTGGTGGATGACATGTTGTCCGACCTTCATCTGTGAGAGCAGATCTTCACCTTAACACTGTGTGTGTGTCAGCATGTGTGTGTGTGTGTGTGTGTGTGTGTGTGTGTGTGTGTGTGTGTGTATTATTGTGTGTGTGTGTGTGTACGACGTCTTGTGTATGCGGCATGTGGAAAGGTAGCGTTGTCTTGGAAGTTAGAGGTATATATATATATACTGTCTCTCTGTCTCTCTCTCATATATATATAAATATATATATATATATATATATATATATATATATATATATATCTCTCTGTCTCTCTCTCACTCTCTCTGTCTCTCTCTCTCTCTCTCTCTCTCTCTCTCTCTCTCTCTCTCTCTCTCTCTCTCTCTCTCTCTCTCTCTCTCTCTCTCTCAATTCAGTATGCTTTATTAGCATGAATGTCAGGTGGACAATATTGCCAAAGAGTCAAGGATAATAAAGTTCATTCATTAAGTAAAAGAAATGTGTCATAGGCTATGTCAAGATAATTATTTGTCACATTCAGTGATGTTGTTTTAATTCTGTGTCCCTCAGTTTGTGACATATTGTGCAGCTAATTCTGCTACATGTCCTTCTCCTAATAGAATCGGTTGCTTTTCACTGTCATCTAGCATCTAGTGAACTTTGGGAGCAACAAATCAAATTTCTTGAAATATTCTACACTGATATTATTATATCTGTCGCATTTTAAGAGGAAGTGCATCTCTGTCTCTACCTCACCTGCCGTGCAGAGACCACAGACTCTTTCCTCTGTTGGAAGCAGGACTTTAGACTGAATGGCTGGACTGTGGTCACTGAGTCTGTATTTGGTCAGGATCTGTCTCTGCTTTCTGTTTCTGACAGTAAAGAGATACTATGCCTATTTGTATTCATGGTTTAGGGTCAGATTGCAATTAAGTTTGATTTGAGTTTTGGTTTGATTCGTCCATTGATCCAGATAGGCATCTTTTGTTAATTTGTAGGAGGCGTGGCCTTGTGGCTACGTAGTGTGTGGGTCAGGGGACATGTGGAGACTGACACTGATTAGAGGGCGTTAATATTCTTTTTTAATATAAATCATGGCAGGTAGATGTCTCTATGTCAGCATTGGCCTCGCAGGTTCAGGGCTGATCTAAAACAGTAGATGCCGTGTTGAGCCATTTTCAACCCATGAAATGTTGATTTTTATGAATTTGGTAAAAAATGTCAATATTAACACCAGCACTGATGTGTTTCATCACAGTGCAGTCATATCATTTAGTTTACAGCCCAAAAAACACGTTTAAGTGTGCAGTACCACTTTAATAATTTGGTTTACTCTGATCAGTGGTTGGAGAGCAGTGCTGGTCTGAGGTTGAACAGTACTGGGTGTTATCTGATCAGTAAGTCTCAGGACCAGCTGACAGAAGGGACTGTTTTGAGGGTCCATTTCTTGGGTTTGTAGTGCCTGAAATCTCAGCGTGTCTTGGGGGCTCAATTTGAGACGTAACCAAAAATGAAGTGTTCTTTTTTTAATATTAATAATCAATGAGTATGAGTAACGGCCTAATTCTGCCCTGCATGCATTGGTTGGTGTTTTTCTTTGTTCTGCATGCAAGTGTAGTCCTGATGACTGAGTGGACTTTAAAATTCACAACCATAAAGGTGATTGGTTGGATTACAGTCAAATATTTTAGTCCAAATTCTAACTGGTATGTCTATTTTGTAAAATGTTCTTCCAATTGCATAAAATGCTCTACATGCATTTGTTTCAGTGCATTCACTGCCAGACCAAAGTTACCTGAGGCACTGATTTTGAGCCCCAGGTAATCATTATATGGGGGTTTCCTAATCTGAATCGATGTTTGGTTTCCTGAGATCTGGGCTTCTTTTGGAAGATCATGATTTTAGATTTGTTAAAGTTAACTGTCAGGGCCCGGTTCTGACAGTACTGCTCCAGGAGGTCCAGGTGCTGCTGTAGTCCTTGTTGTGTGTGAGACAGCAACACCAGGTCTGTCTCTCTCTCTCTCACACACACACACACACCTCACTGTGTTCTTTTAGTATTTGCTGCAACACCAACTCATCATTTATGTTCTTTAAGGAATTATGTTATGCATCATCTTTTCATAGACAGCTACAGTTCACAGAAACCGATTTCATACAGAGCCGACTGCTGCTCGTTTCTTCATCCTGAGAGATGGTGACGAGACCTGAGAGGTCATTTATTCTCACAGTAACAGCCCCTGACCTGCTACACGTAAAGGGCTGAGAGAAGAGAATCTTTCGGCTGAGCAGTCAGGGGTGGACATGACTGCATTCATCTATGTGCAGGGTCTGCAAGTCTCTAGCCTAACTAGAGGCTGTAATGGTCAGTCCATGGCGGAAAATAAAACTGTTGCATTGCTGAGGAAAAACAACTATCTTAATTTAAAGTGCCCCCTCCACTCAAAAATGTGTTTTTCTTTTTGTTTCTACACTTGGATGTTTGACCTTCACTGTGCAGAATGATGTCACGCAAAAACTCATTAGCCAGTGGGATCGCACACCTGAAAAAAAACCTGCCCACGCGAGAGGTTTGTGTCAGAACTGCAAACACAAAGTCAGGCAGCGTAACTACAAAGCCAACAGTGAGGGCAAAAGTCTGATCAGTGAGAGAGAAGCAGAGGGAGCTGTAAATTTGTTTGCAAGCTAGGCACTTATTAAACACCTGGTGTCGATTAGAACAGTGTTTATAAATGTCTGGCGGCGTTTATAACGCGTCCAACTCCGGCGGAAATTCAGACACAAAATATGAACCTTTTAGCTTTCAATAGATTTCCCCTCAGTTGACCTCACCTTGTTGAACCTGCAGGCTACTTATCAATACTCCCCTCTTATCATATTTTTCAATACTCCTTGCTGCTTGATAACATCATCAGATTCACCGATCGATACCCGCCAGTGTTGTATCAAATTATAGCTCTTTGTTATCAATACCCAGGACTGTGTGTATTCAATTAGAAAGAAGGGAGGATCAATAGCCAGCAGCTACTGCAGCCAATCCTGAAGCCTTATCAATGCCAGCCGCCGTCCTGACAAATGATAACGCAGACAGATCAATAGGTTGTGCTGATGATAACGTCACCTCGCCCGGGTGTTACCCCCTGGATCAGCAGAGGGAGGCACATGCTGAAAGACTGTTACAGTTTTTAATCCAACTATAGTGGATTAATTTATTTGCAGAAATAAAGAGTCCAGTGAAGTTTTAATGTCAAATTAATGAGCTTACTCTAATCTATTATATATGAATAAAATCTAAAGCAGTGTGAATTTTCTCAGCCAATTTTGATTTAGTTGTAGTCTTAGTCTTTTGATGAAATTGTCTAGTCTAGTCTAGTTTTCAGTGAAAATTCAAGTCTCTGTGCATTTTTAATTTTTAAGTCTTCTTTTTATGTCTTCTATGTCCTTCTTGGGCTACACACTCTTTGATATGTACAGTTGTGGTTGTGGTTTTGCTCCAGCTGTTCTGTTGCCATTTTTGTATAACTTCCAGTGAGATTGCAGGTAAAATTAGTTCATATATCTTTTACTTTTTCTTTGCATGAACCAGTAACATTAGCTGACAGAGACATAACGTTACTGAAATTCAAGATGCTGCTTATTAGTGTAACAGGTCGATACAGATGCGTGCAGATGCTATGACTTTGCGTTAAAACACCAAGTAGTTAATTTGCCCACGTCATTATCATTAGAATTGATCTGTTGTCATTCTTTTCGTTTTCAAAGGTTACTTTATATTTAGGTTTGTCAATGAATATTTTTTGTCGTAGTTTTTGTTACCAACATTAACTCTAAACACTTCTGCTTAATCCCTCTGACATAATTTGATTTGAAATCATAGGATAATAATTTTATTTGCCATAACTATAACTATAATAACTATGTGTGAACTATAAGTGAAGCCTACATTTGTTCAGATGATCTACTCATCTCTTCTTTTTAGATTTTACTTTTACATCACACACAGTCTGCTAAGTGAATAGGCTACTAGGCTACAACACACAGGAATGAAAACAACCCATCCCTGGTATGTACAGTTAGTAGTTGAGCAAATAATAGAAAGGGCATGACAAAGCTCCACCCCTTACCTGGCTCACCTGAGGAAAACCAAGAAATACAGGTTATTAGTTAGAGAGACAATAAGATTCACCATCAGAATAAAATCACAACACTGACGGAGAACAGCTGCAAGAGGTAATACTACCAAAAGTGGATGGAATCTTAGAAAAACCTTGTCTAAAGGAAGAAGTCCTCTACAGTGGAGGGAGTGTACTGACAACTGACAGGCTCAGGTTTTAGTTGTGTGCCTGCTGTGTTTCCCATCTTCACTCCAAGAGAAAATGGCTTCACAATCAGAGGAGGATCTCTCTTGTCCTGTCTGCCAGGACATCTTTAAAGATCCTGTTGTTCTGTCATGTAGCCACAGCTTCTGTAAAGACTGTGTGCAGAGATGGTGGAGAGAGAAACAAATACCAGATTGTCCAGTTTGTAAAAGAAGATCATCAAGGAGAGATCCACCTCGTAACTTGGCTTTGAAGAACCTGTGTGAGGCCTTCTTACTGGAGAGAGATCAGAGCGCTTCAGCAGGGTCTGAGCCTCTCTGCAGTCTGCACTCTGAGAAACTCAAACTCTTCTGTCTGGACCATCAGCAGCCAGTGTGTCTCGTCTGTCGAGATTCAAAAACACACACTTACCACAAAGTCATACCCATCGATGAAGCTGCACAGGATCACAGAGAGGAGCTCCAGAAATCCCTGAAGCCTGTACGGGAGAAACTGAAGGTCTTTGAACAAGTTAAAAGAAACTGTGATCAAACAGCAGAACACATCAAGGTCCAGGCCCGAGACACAGAGAGGCAGATTAAGGAGCAGTTTAAGAAGCTTCACCAGTTTCTACAAGAGGAAGAGGAGGCCAGGATCGCTGCTCTGAGGGAGGAAGAGGAGCAGAAGAGTCAGATGATGAAGGAGAAGATTCGATCTCTGCGCAGAGAAACAGCAGCTCTTTCAGACACAATCAGAGCCGCAGAGGAGGAGCTGAGAGCTGAAGACGTCTCATTCCTGCAGAACTACAAGGCTGCAGTGGAAAGAGTCCAGCAGCGCCCCCTGCTGGATGATCCAGAGCTGGTCTCAGGAGCTCTGATAGATGTGGCCAAACACCTGGGCAACCTGACCTTCAACATCTGGAACAAGATGAAGGAGATGGTCTCCCACACTCCTGTGATTCTGGATCCAAACACTGCTCATCCAGAACTCATCCTGTCTGAAGATCTGACCAGTGTGAGATGCGAAGAGAGACAGAAGCTTCCTAAAAACCCAGAGAGGTTTGATTCATTAATCTCTGTCCTGGGTTCTGAGGGCTTTGACTCAGGGACTCACAGCTGGGATGTTGAGGTTGGAGACAGTCCAGCCTGGGTTCTGGGTGTAGTAGCAGAATCAGTCAAAAGGAAGGAAGACATAGCCTTACAGTCTGGATTATGGAGAATACTGTTTTATAAAGATGAATACACAGCATGCTCATTACCAGATCCACCCACTGTTCTCTCAGTGAAGAAGCTCCAGAGGATCAGAGTTCATCTGGACTGGAACAGAGGAAAACTGTCATTCTCCGATCCTGACACTAACACACACATACACACCTTCACACACACTTTCACTGACAAGCTGTTTCCATACTTTAACACTAACAAAGTATTCCCACTGAAGATATTACCAGTGACGGAAACTACAGAAAGCAAAGTGTACAGTAGCAGTTGGTGGCCTTTCAGTTAATGTTAGTTTCATTTAATGCCGAGTTCAGAATACAACTCTCAATTCTCAGTTCTCCTCTCCAGAGAATCAGGATAGAGTTCTGTTCAATTTTGACAAAAATCTGGACTGTCACAAACTGTACTGTATAAAGTTATAATTACATTGACAGTGATTGGGGCCCAGTAGACTGCAATGCATTCAATATTTTGGGAGGTGTAAATGCTGTCATTTTGAAGTTACACGTAGTGGGCACGTTTTCCACACAGACGGTTATTAATGTTATGTGTATATGACGTACATGTTCTATTATTAAATCAATGAGAATGATTGAGACCTAACAGTAAATGTATTTTATAACTTTATAACTTTATATAGTATAGTTATAACCAAGTGTATGCTTTAATAAACATCTTACTGGATGTATGATTGATAAGTTCTTATTTTGGATCAAATATTTTCTGTATATTATAAAGTCTTTGGGATATTCTGTCACTTTAAAACTATCAGAGAAGAGCAAACTCGCATAATACACAATGAATACTAAATGGTGTGACAATTTTAGTACTACTTTAAGTATACTTATTACTCCTATTACTTGGTATACTGTCAGAAAATATACTTGACTTAGGTTGTATGGACATGGTTTCAGTTTGCACTGTTTTACTTGATGTATTGATGTGATCCTAATCTGAAAAATGTAGAGCTGGCAGTTGGTCCTGAGCAACCAGTTACCAAACCCAAGCTGGCATTGAACCCTCATATTTTTACTTAACTCTTTGTCCTTGACCAGTTACAGTTAACGTGCATAACATCTTTCTTACCCATGTGGATTATACGTGAATAGAAAAGTCAGTACATGCAACTCAGTCCATCCAAGACTTCAATCATGAGCATGACATCTCAACAACTGCCTGCCAGATTGAAAACATTTTCTGTGGATATTCATGTCCCCCAAATGATGAACCCTTTTGATTTTAAAGACCCCATGACCTTTCCTCAAGCACTACCCCCTGGATAAATCTCACCATCTTTTATATAAAAGAAATGACAACAGAGTGGACAAATAGCCAAAGGATTTATGGGGCATATTCATGCTCCTTAGAGGATGAGCCTTTTCCACTGTGGACCCTCATTGACCTGTCCTCTTGCACTTCTGTAAGGCCAAAATGTGAACTGTGCACACACATAATTATAATCTGACTGGCAGATCAGCATGACATTTTCCGAGCACATTCAAGTTCCCCAGAGGATGAACTCTTTTGATTTTAAGGTCCCTATAACTTTAAGGACATTAGAGCACATTTGAAACAGTAACTCAATCTGGAAAATCTTCTGTTTTCTGTTTTACTTCTGTAACTAAAGCTAAAGGGATCTGTGCTATATTGACACAAAAAATGAATAAAACTTTAAAAAACTACTACTAGCTCTACTATTACCTTCTGTTGTCGTGGCTGTAAAAAAACTGTAAATGGATTTTTTCAATTACTGTTTCTATGGT
This sequence comes from Macquaria ambigua, assembly GCA_008360985.2. Classification (NCBI taxonomy): domain Eukaryota; kingdom Metazoa; phylum Chordata; class Actinopteri; order Centrarchiformes; family Percichthyidae; genus Macquaria; species Macquaria ambigua. The sequence continues at coordinate 152,963 of VMKM01001229.1, read as the reverse complement.
CAAGAATGACCTTTCAATCACAAGAAGTCCTTTAGGTGCTTAGAAAAATGGAAATTTAAAAATCTACAATCCCAGAACAAATGGGCAAACATCATCTGCAGATGAAGATCGCGCGATATGATTGAAAGCTCCTGAACCGATACTAAATGAGCCTTGTGGTGCGAATGCTTTTTCAACTAGCAACCACAGTTTTTGGTTCACTTGACACCAATCAACACGTTGCTGCTTTTTTTTTTTTTTTAATCTTAAACTAGTGTTTTGGTTTTTTTTCTTTTAATCCCTCCCTTCCTGTATCCCCTCCGTATACCTAAAGTTCATTGGTATTCTTCCTTGCTCTCGGGAACAATTGATATGACATTGTTTTTGGACTGTACTGCACTCTGAGAGAATTATTAACTATTTAATTAAGTGATCAATTTGGTTAGTTCCACAGATTGTATAGATTTAGGAGGCAAAGCTGGGATTTCCCTTACATCATGGTGAAGTCCAGAAGTATAAGTTAATTTTCCTGTAGACAATGTTATGTGACAGTTGGAGCCCTTCAAGGCTTGGATGGGCATGAAAATCTCCTGGTTGAAGCATCAGTACAAAAGATGAACAACTGTGTTAGAAAAGAAAATACAAAAAGACAAAGGTACAAGTCTGTGTAAATAAAAACTTGGTCCTTCTTTTGTCTTGTGCATCACATCTAGTACATAAATGAATGGTTATGTGTAGTGTAGTGCATGTACGCGTGGTTATGCAATTGGATTATTCCCATATGGGGAAGGTGGACCAGCAACAATGAAAACTGATGAGTAAATTACAGAAAATTGTTACGAACAGAGATGGGTTTTTGATGTATAATAAAATACCTGATGTGCAAATCAAACAAATTTGGGCTGACTGTCTGAATGTGGAGCCTTTCACTTCTTATTCTGTTAGCAGTGGAGAATAGTAAGTAGTAGCGACCAAACAAAGGTAAGGGAAGCTTTGTCCTCCTCTCCTTGGCTGCTCGTCCCTGTCAGGTTGCATTATGGGGAGCAGGTCGGCTGTTAAAGGTGATGACGGCCTGCAGAGAGCTTCAGGTTCAGTCTGTCGGCAGCTCAGGAGATTTAACCTGCTGCTGTAATCACTATCGACGTCAACAGCATCTTCCTCCTTCCTGCTGTGTGCCTGAGTGTGTGAATGGGACAGTTCCCACCAATTACAGTACTAGTTCTTCCCGGGGGCATCGCAAGATAAATTTGGGGGTGTCAGCACCAGGTAAAGAATCATTTCTACTGTACAAATGTATTACCATTTTATCTCTAACTGTGGCTTTTTTAGTGTGCCCTTAACATATATAGAATGCCCACAGCATTACATAATGATGCCCATGGAGGTAATTAAGTAGCAAAATGAAGTTTTTTGATATCGGGAACATGGGGATGGAGTTTAAACATCATTATATAAAAAATGAATGAGTGAGGGTGAAGAAGACAAAACAGTGAAATCACTGTTCTGTATCCAAGAGCTCAACAGCAGCAGGATTTAACACAACATGTGTAACAACCATATCAGTTTCTCCTCATGCTTTCGAAAAAATGATCATGTAGTTCTCTGACTACAGATACTGGTCAGTAGTAGTCACAAGATGCATACAAAACTGTGTACTTTGATATTCTGAATTTGCTGATGAATTTCATGCCCATGCAAGAAAGCAAACAAACCTTTTTATATAGCACTTTTCAAAATGCAATAACTTGGCTTCTCTCAGATTTTGCAGCAGGCTGCTGTTTCAGAGTCGAGGAGCAATTGACAGCAAAAGCACAACCATCTATAGTTTTCAGTCTTGACCTGGGAACAGCCAGAAATCCCTGTTGTTAAGACCTGAGGCTCCTCCCAGAGGTCAGAGGGCTGTACTGAACTACAGACCCAACAAACTGATTGAGCTACAGTAGCTCTGTTTCTATCATTGTTGGAGACTTATAGCTTTTTTCCGTTATGGAAACTTAATGACAACTAACATGGAACCCATGAGTTTTTGGTTCCAGTGTCTGCATTGATGTGTTTTATCAAACGAAACGTTTAGATATACTTAACTGAAAAGACGACACCTCTTTGAATACCAGGACAAACATTGTCATTTTATGTGCTTTTTGGTAGTTGTTGCAGCTCAGTTGTGGGACTGACAACAATGGAAAAAGCGGCACTAATATTGATTTTCTTTCCCATTATTTCACATGTAATGACTTCCAGAGCTTCCAGAGCCGGGTGTGTCCCTCAGGACAGGTCAGCTGCTCCGAAGGCTGCACTGGAAGCTGCCAGTCCAGCTCTCTCTGCTCCATACAGTCACTCCTGAAGCAGAAGACAGGGAGGTGATGGGAGAGAATCTGGCGGAGAACCGACTGCGGGATGAGAGACAGATAAGAGCTTTTTTCTTCTTCAAGAGAATATAAAATATAGTGATGTAGCCTTAGAGGGAAGCTTAGAGGGAAAAAATGTCTAACTTCTGGAAAGAACAGTAGCATTTTCTCTTACTTAGCTAAACACAAGTCCTGGTTTATTAATTGCCATGTTTGTCGCATTGCAAACAAACTGTTACCTTCAATCCCCCTCTTGACAGTACCTGGAACTGAGTACCACCTCCTGAGCAGTGCCAAAATTCAGGTTCATGATCTCGCCCCGATAACACGGGGAGAAGAGTGGAAACAAAAGCAGAGCCTGTGACAATGGCTACATGTTAAGTTATGGGTTGTTAAGTTCCTGTAGCCTGTTACACATGCTGACACAACTGGTAGGAGGGATATTTGTTGTGCATCTGAAGCCTATTTACAGTTGTTCCATATGGTCATGTGTAGCATTATAGTACACAAAATGAGGGTGTTGGATTGATCTGTAGTCAAATGTTCTACTACTGAGATAAAACAACAGTGATGTACATGTCACTAGTCCATGTGTTTGTGAGGTAGCAAGAAGTGTAGAGCTACTTGTGTATGTGTGTGTCATACCCTATCTATCTGCTACGTGCACGTAAGCCTTTCTTTTTATAGGTGAAGTGATATGGCCTAAGGGGCAATGTGCGTGTGTGTGTGTGTGTGTGTGTGTGTGTGTGTGTGTGCGTGTGTGTGTGTGTGAGTCAGGTGAGGTAAACAGACCCTGACAGCAGTAACACTCCCTGTAATGGGAACAACCAGAATGACACAGTGGTGAAGTGGAAACACTGAACCTTTCATTCATTTTGCACTCAGCTTCGGTTTGCTCTCTGAATGCTGCATTTAAAATCCACCTGTTTGAGTGGACATGGGTGTAGGTCTCATGTGCTTAGCTACTTAGGCTGTAGGGGAAAACAGCAGAAACTGAGGGAGCTGGAAGTGAGATAACTGGAGAGAAAGCCACAACTGAAATGTATTTTATCTCTATTTTTACTGAAGCCCAATTAACATTTTTCTATTAAACAGTAAGTTTTACGGTTTGGTTTTTACTTGTTTTGTGTGAAGAACTTTATGACTTGGTTTTGAAAAGTCCTCTACATATACAGATTAGTGTTAATCTAACATGAGCCTCCCGTTAACTGTTTAACATACACCAGTTTTGTCACATGGTGTTTTGATTGCAATTTGGTGCCGGCAGAACGCACCAGATGTCAGGCAGTCAGGTACGGTAGCCAAGATGTGCCCATCTGGGGAGTGAATGTGAAAAAGTTTTCCTGGAGAGCTGTTATGCATCATTGCTGGGAAATAGACAGTCACGTATCCCGCCGAGTTAATGCACGTCAGCGTCGGTTGGTCCTGAAGGCAACAGGTTTGAAAATGAAAAAAAATCTGGTAGTGTGGAGTTTACCAGACCTCTTTAGCCCGCTCCTCATCTCTGCTTCAGGCTAGCAGCTCGAGGCTATATTAGCCACTGCTCGCATAACACATCCGAATCTCTGACTAAACTGCCTGTGACCCAGTTGCACTGTGGGTAAGAGGCGCCAGGTTCTGATCAGGAGAATGTGTGGAATAAAAGTGACAATATCTCTGGTTCTCCTGCATCTATTTTGATCCTTTTTTCCAAACTGTCCATCACAAGCCTGACAATGTTATAGTGGTACAATGCTAAATCAGTGGAGTACTCATTAAAGTAAGCAATAATACACAACGTTTGTCCTGATACACAAATACATCTCATTGTATATAAGACGACTGAAGACAAAAAGATGCCTTTTTATAGTACATGAGTTTAACCCGGGGTTACCTGGTAACATAGCCAGAAATGTCATTACTGTTACTATGGTTACCTCTCCTGGACTATATAACCATTGGATAATTGCACCTTGGGGGTTGTAGTTTACTTGTCTTTTTCAGTTTTTATGCACACAGGTTTGTACCTCTTGATTTTCTTATCAAAATATCAGATATTTTCTAAAACAGTTGTCCATCTTTTATTCTGGTAATCCAGCCAGGAGAGTTTCATGTCCACCCAAGCCTTGGAACTGTCCATAGGAACATGAAGGGGACTTTTACTTCTCTTTTACTTTTACATAAGTCATGGAAACAGTTTCAGAACATATTAACAGCCCAGTGAGGGTCATTATGTTACAACCATAGAAAAAAACTGTTACCAACAGCAGATCCCCTTAGAGTTTTCAGGACAACATAGCAAGGCCAACCATTAGTTGGGGCTGTGGTCAGTTTTGTTCAAGGTTAGTTTCTTGCATCTTGCAGACCCATTCATTCTTAAGCCAACTATTCCCAACAACAGGAAACGTTTAAAAAGCAGTGAATTATATTTTATTCCAACCCTCTTCTCACCATAACCCAATTTGACTCCACATTCATTCTTCAAGAGTCAAAATCCACCGCTTTGTAATCAACATGCCTGTGGTTCTGCAGTGGAGTCCCTAATCTCTGCAGTACACTGTGTTAGTCTGACCTACAGTCCCACATCAGCACAGAGCTTCGACTGCCTCGGTCCATCCTACCTCTCCTACCGTTCTCCCTCCATCTGAATAAAACATGTTACTGAGTCAATTAAATTTAAAACCAAAGCCAAACAGAAGAATGAAAAAACAACTCCTGGTTGAATCCTGAATCTTGTTAGTTTGCAGGATCCATCTTTTATGTATCACATCTATCTCAGAGTAGGCAGACCACTGACATATTGCACCACCTTTGTAGACAGTTCAGACAGTGTTAGAGCCTTGACCTCCCATAAGAATTTTTTATTTTTTATCTTGCCTAACTTGTCTTTTTTTTGTTTGAAATGGGCTTCCATAGAATTACAATGCAAGAATAATCTGTCTTATAGAAATAAAAAATTGTTTACAGTGGTTAATTACCTATCTTAAGAAAGTAAGTTTCAAGTCTCTGCAAGTTTATTTAAATAGCATAATGAATAAACAAATGAATAAACCAAAACCAAAGGCTGCCTTGAAAGAAAGACATCCAAAATCTGCGAGGAAGTCCTTCAGCACCTGAAGTGCACACCTTCACCTGTCTGGGTTTGAGTCTCATATTAAAGTCTCATGTTTTTTCATACATTCCACCGCCTGAATAAAACATGCTAGCTGTGTTGAAAACAGACTAACAAAAAACCGAAAACCCCCCTAACCCTTCCCCACCAGCTTCTTCTCCCTGCTCTCGTTGCCCCACCTCTCCTCCCTCCACACGATGTTCATCTTGGAAAGCCGGGTTTAATTATTCAGCGATGTCGTGGGAGGTGGAAGAGACGGTTTGATGCTCGCTCTACTTGTCTGAATTAAGAATCCATCGAGGTCACGAATACACAATGACCTGCTTATGAGTCTCAAGGATGCTGTGTGGCGAACAGACCGCAGTCATCAGCGCTCATTAATAAATGTATTGATCTGGCGTGCTGCGAGACTTTGAAGGTCTTATAACTCTGCAGAGAGTCATGCAAGGTCGATGGTATGAGGAAGGGTGTGTGTGTGTGTACAACAATCCTGATGTGTGTGTTTGTGTGCGCATGTATTGTCTAGTTCACACATTCCTCACACTCCATTAATCTCTGATGATTTTTTGTTGTTGTCTTCAAGCATGTAAACACACACAAATCTGATTCCACTCTATAACTTCCCATTCAAAATCTTTTTAGTGTCAAACATTCTTCCTCTGTAGGCTTTAAAGTTTTCAGTTAAAGGAGAGTTAGATGAGAAGATCAATAACACTTTCATTTCTGTGCATTAAGTATGGAGCTAGAGCCAGGAGTCTGTTAGCTTAGCTTAGCTTAGCTTAGCTTAGCTTAGCATTAAGACTGGAAGCAGGGGGAAACAGCTAGCCTGGCTCCATCCAAAGTTCCTAAATACACCTATCAGCACCTCTAAAGCTCTAACTTTTAATTAACACGTTGTATCTCATTTGTTTATTCTGTACACGAACAGAAACAGAAACGACTAGTTGTGGTTTTACGGGGAGTTAAACTATTTCTTGGCGCAGTGACTTGCTGGAGTTTTGTCATCACTGTGAGGTTGCTAGGCAACCAGAGGAAAGTGATTCATACAGATTACCAAAATGGCAATTTTCTTTAACAGTTGGTAGTCTGCTCCAAGTGGCTAGTCAGCCTGAACTCATGTCAGTTATAGTGGATTCCAATAGTACGTAGTCCTCAAAAGATGATTCATTTGAGACTTCGGGGGGCTCCATGCTATAGTAAAAACTCTACTGCAGAAATACTCAGTTCAATAATAATTCCAGTTCAAAATTTCCTCCCTTGTCGATGTTCAGCCTTTGTTTCTCTTTCCTGACGTACAGGAACTTTCAACGCATGTGCATGCACAGGTGGAATCAGGTTCAGGTTCAGGTTACTTTATTTGTACCCGTAGGTAGATTTGTTTTGCAGTTCAGAAAAATCAACACAGACATCCATCTAAAGACAATCAGACACATTTTTACAGACAGCACAAACAGTAAACCAAGACAGGACATGAAAAAGTTCTCAAAGGATAGCATCAATGTTCAAAGTGCAATGTTGCTACATTTTGTTAACCAGGTTGATGGCTGCTGGACCAAGTACATGTCTGATGTACAGGGATGCTACATTAAGCTGTAAGCCACCAATCAGCCTACCGGACCATCTAGTAATCTGGTTCAGAGACTTTCTGCTCGTCAATCGAAGGTTACCAAACCATGACACCAAAGAAAAAGATAAAACCGATTCAATAAAAGCATGAAGAATGTATTTAGTCTTTCTTTGTTGTCAGGAATCAAAATGAAGGTAAAGCCCCTTGAGGCAAATTGTGATTTGTGATATTGGGCTGTGTAAATAAAATTGACTTGACTGAAACTGGCTCTTGTTACTAATGGCATAATAAAAAAAGGAACAGTGTGTATCATAGCTAATTTTGCAGCAATCACACAGAAACTCCAAGCTAGCATGCAGCCTAAGCCTGTATATGTGTAGAGCAAACCACTGTAAAATATTGTACATTAGAACTAAAACTCTGTGAAGTTAATTTATGGATCAGGTTCCAGCATAGAGAGAATCGATGACTTTTTGGTGAGCAGGGGTGATGAGATATGATTCAGTGAAGAGAATGAACTTGAAAAGAGCCTGTGAGTAAAGACAGGAAAAGAAAATTACAGATAAGATGTAATGCATCAGTACAATGATTAGCTAATGCTACCTGCTAATCTTGGTCTTTGATCCAGATCACAGGGACTGTGCACACTAACAACACAGTGCAACTTCAAACAAAGGACACCACACAATGGCAGTGACTTATCTGGCCTCAGAGATTTACAGTACATTTGGTGCTCGTACCCCATAATGTGCATTACATGTATTTATAAAAGATATTTTGAAGTTGCTTTTATGTTTGTACACCAGGAGACAGAGGGAGACATTTCAGTCCAGAAGAAGAAGTCACTCTGACATTTAAAATGTTTATCAATCTCCACAGATGCAAACAAAAAGGTACAGAAATATACATATTATATGGAATAAAAACATTTACTACTGTTATTGTGTCACTAAATAAAGTTTTGATATTTCTTTAAATTGAGAAATTACTATTTAGATTGCAAATATGAGGTCAATTTATCAAAATAATGCCTACTTGAAAATTTGTTCTGACCCACTAACCTGGCAAGATTACCAGGCCAACATCAATAGTCAGAAGAGTCTTATTTTAACAATCCCTTTGGTAATTTACCTTGGCACTGATGTCTCCATAGCATCTTAAACTCTGCCACCTGGTGGCCAAAAAAGAACAATTATTGCGACTTGTGAAGGGAGGCTTGTACAGCAGTTAAATCATCCACCTGCTCTTTTCAGGCGCAGTCATTCCTGCATCCTGTTTATCTGCACACATCAGTATAATTAATGCATCAGATGTCATGGACTTGGAGCGCAGATACGTTTGGCTGTCAAAGAGCGATTTCAACGTCTGACACACACACAAACACGTAACACAAGTACATACACACACGTGGATCTCTGCACAGCCAAACTGGATGAACCCATGCGATCATTCACACTCACTGTCACAACCATCTCAACAGTCTCAACAGCACACGCTCACACAGAGACTGATGCCCAGCCCCTAATCTTCATGACAGCTAACATGTCTGTAATTACACAGCATGAGTCCACGGCAGCCATTAAAAAGATCTGAGACAATGACTTCAGCTGTCAGCTCTGCTCACCAGTGTGTGAATGTTGATCTGATCCACAATTTTTTTTTTTTTTAAATCCAAATCTGTTCTCTTGATGACTCCATAATAATAAATGTATTGACTTGCACCCTTGTGAATACATACAACGCCGTGGTAGAACACTCTTGTGCATTAACACTGACACAGATTTTAATGCGGACTGAAAAGCCAAACTTTTGTCCCTGGACACGCAACATAAAATATGCAAGTACATCAATTACTTCAGCTGTCAGTGTGCGAATGCTAATCTCGTCTCATTTTAATTACCCGGATCTCATCTCTTTGCGGATCTGCACAAAAACAATAATTTTAACGCTGATTGAAAAGCTCAACCTGAGTCTCTCGGGACTACAGCTGCACAGAATCCACGAGCGCAACTGCTTAAACGTTACAACATGAATGCTGCCGTTTTTAACAAACCAACTGCCGCCTCTCTACACCGGAGAGCAGCAAGCGCATAAAGTGGTATGAATTCATAAATAATAGGAAATTTGAATTGTGCGTCCTACTTAAAGAAAACAGTGTGAATGTTAATTGGAAGCCAGATTTACTCGACACTTGAGCACAATAACATAAATGTACGAAGGAAGCAATAATGGAAAGCATAATTAATTCGACTAAAGCAAACTGATTCTGAGTGTTCATTTATAAGACAAATTCACGTCTTTTACAATGTAACAAAAAAGCCAAATGAATGCTAATCTTCTATTTTAAGCAGCTCTGTTCATGTCAACCACTTTCCCAGCATTTTGTTTAACAGCTTAAACATTTCCATTTTGATTTGTGGCTTTCAGGGCTCCCTGGAGGATTATGCACAAATAATCATCCTAAATCTTTTTTCACTTTACATGTTTAAAAAGCATCTTAAAACTCCCTTTTTGTTTCTCTTGATCTTATAGCTTTTGTTGTTTGCACACTCTGTGCCCTCCTGTTCGTCTTCTTCCTACTGTTTGAAAAGGAGGCGCTTTATAAAGTTTACTTACTTACACTTCATGGTTCTAAGTCCTTGACCTTTGCTCTTCTGTTTTCTGGTTCCTTGTTGTTCTAGGTGTTGTTGTTGTTCTACTTTTTATAATTCACCTCAGGTCAGAGTGTCAGCTGAATGGCTGAAGTATAAAACTAAAGACTTCCTCCTCCTGAACTTATACAACAACAATAAAAGTATGAAAGCGTTCAACACAGCAGTGATGGATCCTCTGATCTGATAGCAGAGTTCAACCACAGCATTACGTTCCCATCGATCAGCCTCCATAATGCAAGCCTTGATGTGTGAAACTGCTGCTGTGTGCAGTATCCCACCAGAAACCCGAGTCATCAAACATAAACACACACACACACACACACACACACACACACACACACACACACACAAATAAATGCAATCTTTATTGGATATGTTCATAATTGCAACTATTGAGTCCTTCATATTTAAAAAAGGTCCTGTTGTTTAAGTTAAAGAAATGCATTTTAAAGTTATAACATCTTTAATACTGTTTAGGTTCTTTTTGCAAAGCAGGCAGATTTAAATATGATTATAAATATGATAACCCTCCATTATATGTCTGTGCTAGCCATTATTATAAACAAATGCTGTGAGTGCCAAAACCTAATCATAAAAAACGTTGATCATGCTTAAGCTGCTACGAGCAACGAGCTGTGAAAATTAAATTGTTGGTAAAACTGAATGAAATACGTTGTCAGTAAACAGTTTTCAGATATGTTCATTAAAAATGTGTCCTTCTTACGTTGACCAAAAATTCAGGTGGCAATACGTTTCTCTCCAAGCATATTTTCTGTTGCAGATTAGTAGTTTATAAATATAACATCTAGGAGACAGGGTTGAAACTGTTGACTGAGCTGAGGCTGACGTTACACTGTCATGTAAGACTACAATTACATTTGTTTCTTGCTTATATTTCAATCAGGAGAGACTTAAGTATGAGTGAACAAATATTTATTGACACGGGCATAATAAAGATGAGAAATGTTAAGAGTCTTTGGCGATTAGACCCCATCGTGAAGGGGGTTAATGAAGCCGTGAGCAGTATAGGAGTCTAGACACTAGTGGTGGTGGTGGAAGGATGGCTGAAGATCTGGATGTGATGAGGAGTGGACTTCTGATGAACTCGACTCGGACACTGAATGTGGTGAACTGGAGATGAACGAGGTGGAGGAGGAGGGTCACAATGAAACTGCACTAAAATGACAGCTGACAGCAAGCGAGAGGAGAACAGATTTAAAGACTAAACGCCCATAATCAGCTGATTAAGAAAGCAGGAAGAGAGAGAGAGGGATGTGAATGAATGATGCATAAATATAGTCTTCCTGATTGAACTTACGCTGAGCTTTGTGTGTGTGCGAGGAAAAAGAGGATGTTTTGTTTGGTCCTCACTTCTTCTAAGAGCTGTTTTAGGATTGAGGTTGTGGTTAAAGTTAAGGGCTGCATTAGATTAGTTACATGCATAATTCTCATTCCGAGTTTGGAGTAATTTGAAAAGAGATGGAGAGCTCGAAAGAGGGGGGGGGGGGGATTTGAATGCATTTTTGAATATGTGAGGGGGGGGTGTTCAAGGTAAAACAAGATGTTAAGTGGTGCTTAAAAGGATAATTCAGGTTTAATACAATTTGGGTCTTATTTTTGTAGTTTTGTCAATCATTACTATCAGTTATTATGCCTCCAAGTCAGTAGCTGCAATGCTACAATGAAGTCTGAAGTCTTTCTCCAAACAGCTGCTGTTTGGAGAAAGAAAGTAAGTTACTGGCTTGCTGTTATGCAGCAGTTCAGTCCAGTAAACAAAGTCAGACTCGGGGTCTCTAATTGCTGCTCATGTGTAATTTCTGATGAGCTTTGGGGTTTGAATGTTTTTGGGTCTAATTTGAGGATGTAGCAGCTGTCATCTAGCTGCACATTTGGAGCGCTGGTATGTGCAGCACGTACCTGGTGGCAGCGTCACAGAGAAGGACTCCTGTCAAGCAAACATGACGGGCCATGACAGTCACTGCCGGGGCTGATGAATAGTTTATTACCTACCTGCTGTCAAACAGCAAAAATCCATCTGCAGTTACACTCACAACCAACTTCACTTCATTCAAACAAGCTGGGTGTTTTTATGTATCTTAATATTTCAGGCTACATGTTTGTTCTTTCATTATTTAGATTGTATATTCCTGTCTCTGATGGATGTTAACTTAGCTCTACATTTGTCTTAAAAGTTTTGGGTTTTGATTTGTTTTGAGGTACTTTATAAAGTATTTTTGTACCATTTGCATATTTAAATATGTCATTCAGGTGATTCATTCCTGCTGTTAACAGCCCAAGTTACCCACATTAATACAAACAACAACATCCTTCTTTTCATCCTTCAGAGTAATAGCAGATTCCAGGTCAAACATTTGGTCCTGGTCAAACATTTGGTTAATATTTGGATTGCCTTTGAGATGCAGTACCAGGCTCCAAAAAATCTTCAGGTTCGCCCTATCCACTCCACCTATATGTTTAAACATCCCTTTTAGAAATCTAAAGGTTACACCACAGAGACTACGTCCATGTTTTCTATGAGTGGCATCTGGCATATAGCAGCATATATACAGGATAAAGATAAGTACATAAATGTGAATAAAAACAGACAACGTTTTGTCAGTGTGAACAGTGTACCTGTGTTTTATGTTTTGATGCTGTGCTTCCATCTTCTGGAGAACAAAGGTACAACAGCTTCAACTTCGGTTTTGGTCTGTTTTGTCTCATTTGGGTTTGCAATGTAGGAATGAAGCTGTTATATTTCAAGTCTGTCATTTACATTTACATTATACATTTAAACAGTTTTTGATCTGACTAACGCAGCCTGCTGAACAAAACAAAATGTAATACAATACTCAGAGCAGGAAGAACATTACAATTAATTACATTTCACCTCTTGAAATAAAACAAAATTTAAAAAAAACTTAAAGTCATAACCAGAAACAGACATGGACAGTAACATCACACCATTCAGGTTTTAGACTGGTAGTTGGATAACACAAGACGTCACCAACAGTTCTGGGAAATTTTGATGGTCAATGTTTCACAATTTTCTGGCATTTCATATGATTGAACAATCGAAAAAGTAATGGACATATTCATTAATAAAGACGTTAGTTGCAGTCCTACTTTTTACATATACTGCATATTTATTAATGGGTTATGATTTTTTAACCTTCAAGTGAAAACAAGTAAAATATTTTATTGAAAAGTTTACTTGTTTGTGGTAACAAAGAAAGAAAAAGTGTCCTAAATTATGGACAAAACAAATGAGAGAACATTTTGTCATCTGTTCAATAAAGTTTTCTCCTTCAAGGGTCAAGGGCTGCAGAAAGGACTGCTCTTGTCCTCATGTTAGCGTTAAACATGAAGAAAGAGCTTAAAATAGCAAACGGTGGCTTTAATCAGTCGGATAATATAAAAAGATTTCTGTCATAACTAAGATCATGTTACTGTTGAGCTACAGTCTGACAGCAGCTTCGCAATGTGAGTCAAATGTGAAGAGTCATGAAGCAGCCACTGGATGGAGACTTTACCTCACAGCCCCACAACATCTCACCTTCACGTCTGATTTATTACAAACAAACTGATCGCTTTGAGAAAATAGCTGCGAGTCTGCGAGAATTTTTTTTTTTTACTTTGTTTTGTTTTGTAATATGTTACAAAACAATGCGAATAAAGGTTGTGTGAATCCAGCTTGTGTAAGGTTGTGTAAAGTTAGCCAGAATCAGCCAGAATAAGTAGTTCCGGTCGCTAGATGAGGGCTACCTTCAAAATAAAAGCAGTCGATTTGACACTGGGAGAATGGGAAAATACAGTAGGCAAAGAGGTCTTACTGTATAATCTGTGTATTATTAAAGAGACAGTCATTTATCTCAAATCCCAAGTATTTCGTGACAGGTGTTGGTAAAATTTAACTTATTCATTTAGACATAGTGTACTGTTGCCAAAGCTGTAGCTGCAGGTAGCTTCAAAAAATCCTCCTCTGCTTTCTTGCAGATGTTATTAGATTAGCTAAAAATATCTATATTACATTATAAAAGGGAGACAGTTAATCACACAGAAGTAACAAAATGTTAAAGATGACACAATAAAGTCCAAGATTTATTTCCACCTTAGTCCTTGATGTAAAGAGATGCAGGAGTCCAGTCGAGGTGACATCACACTACCAACAAACCATAAATACCTAAAATGTAAACAATAAGTAAAAAACAAACAATTACAAGTTATAAGTAGAATAATTAGCTTACCATTCCAAGTTTTCCATAAGCCGTAATATACCTTCCCATTAAAATTGCGGTGGTTTAAGGTACAAAGGTAACCTATTACAATTACTAGCACCACTAAACCTAAAGGAACAAATACCTGTGTTGATATTAAACCTCAACAAGCACAATTTAGTAACTACAGTCACTGAGTTTTATGGCTCTAGCCTTCAAAAGTAACTAGCATTGACAAAGACATGTTTTCTCTACGTGCAAATAATGGTAAACCAACAAAATATAGCTTAGTTGTTTTTACAACAATTGTTTTGCAATGAGTTTACTTATATGTTCATTATGTGCACTTATAGTTTTTCATACAAACTAGATGTGATGGAATTGCGTCTTAGTGGTTTTATTCTGACAGTGACCGAGGGGTCCCGTATAAATACAATACAGTGCGCTTCACGCAGGCTGTTTTTATTTTGAAGGTTCAGACCGGAAGGAGTCTGTGTCTGGCTCGACGCTAGTCCAGGCAGCCTTCAGCTCAGAGAACTGCAGAGAAGATGGCGGCGCTACGAGTCGTGGTGCTATCGGGGAGCGGTAGGGCTCTCCTCAACACACCAAAAACTATCAAGACCCCGATGGTAGGTCGATAGATGGGTATTGCATTTATCACCCAGGACAGAGTGTGTTTACAATAACAGTTTGCCTCTGTGGGGTGTCCTGCCTCCGAGCTAACGTTAGCCTGGTTGCTGTCAGTGGGGTGAGACAAGGTCACTCGTGTTCCCATACATTTTTAGGATATCGCCAACGTCTCTGGTAATAGCTCCTCGGATATTTTGTCATTCCTAAAATGTAGAGATCGAGATGGCGTCAATAACTGCTATAATACACGCCACAGAGCTCTAAAACTTGGTAACCATCACTAGATGTAGCAAGCTAGCCGGTTAGCTAACTCATGATTCCGTGTCAACCAGCCGGCAAGTGGACAGGTTCACTGAAGTTAAACTTCTACCTTAGTGAGCGATACAGGGATACGAATCTGCAAGCCAGAGAATGTGATCGTAGTGGTTGTAATATTTTAATTTGAGTCACATTGCGTTCATATTCTGTGAAAAACACCAAGGGCTAAGTTAAAGGTGCTAAGCTAATCAGCTTGCTAACGAGTTAGCGTTTCAAGGACTGTAAGGACTTCCGGTGAAGAAAGCCGTCTTCAGCCGTATATTGCTGTACCCTTCATCTGTTGGCTAATTGCCATCTGTGGGTGCCTCCTGAGACTGGTTTGAACTGTCCACATTCCCCTGGTACGCTTAATGGGGTTGAGAAAACATGAAGCTAAATGTCCTTATGTCATTTACTAAGTAACATCATGTGTGACCCCGTTGAGCTACAAATAGGAACTGGTCAGCATGAGTATATAGATTCCGGTTTGTCTAAACTTGCTAAGGTTGTTTAAATTGTACCAAAAAACCCATGTCCATAGCTAACTGCAAAATGTGTTACTACAGAAAAATGACCATTGGTATGCCACTCTTGTTTTTAGGTCAGAGACTAACATTTAGTTTAATTATTGATTAATCTAATTATCTTTCCGATTTGTTGTTTGCGATCACAGTATATGATATGCTTCTTAACCACTAGGCCACTAAGTAGCCCAAGATATGGGACTTCTGGGACCATTCAAGCCATCCAAGTCCCAAGTGTGTAAATAGGCACCTGAGTGTAGCATTGTTTTAGGCTGAAGATGGAGGTTTGTGTGTGTGTGTGTAATGATGCAGGGATGCTGTTGTGTGACGCCCGCTGCCTGGTTACAGAAGCACAAGTGAAGGGCAGTTTCATAAGGACAACCAGCGTGCTAAGAAAGGGCATCATGATGAATTGCACTTTGCAAATAGTATTCATACAGTAAAGCTGTGTGTGTTAAGTTTGACAGGTGAATGTGCAACACTCAAGTGTCATTGCAGCAACATTTGGGAATCATGCTTTAACATTACTTGTAAATTCCTTGTACGTACTAGAGCTGGATGGATTAGTTGATGGACAGAAAATGAATGACCAACTATTTTGATAATCTCTTAACCTGTTAAGTAATTTTTCAAGCAAAAATGCCATACGATACTTAGTTCCAGCCTCTCAATTGTGAGAGTTTGTTGCTTTTCTTTGTCTTGCGTGGTAGTAATCAGAATATTTTATTTAGACTGTTGGTGGGACAATACAACAGGTTGAAGGTGTCACATTTGGCTTCCAGAAATTGGGATTTTCAATATTTTTTTACATTTTATAGTCCAAACACTTAATCGTTTATTCGAGAAATTAATCAGCAGATTAATCGACGATGAAACCAATCGTGAGTTTCAGCCCTACCTGTTAAGAAGACTTTTTACCTCTCTCTCATTGTTATAACACAGAATATTAAGTAATTGGATGTCTTGAATAGTAACCTGGACAGTATTGTACTGGGATGGCATGATTTTAAGTAAGTAACTAACTTTTATCTTGTTGTGGTGTTGTTCCTCCATAGGCCAACATGTCGTTCGCCAGCCTGCCACGGAACAAGAAGGTTGCCCTGACAACACTAGGTGTGGTGACAGCCGGTGGGGCGGGGCTCGCTCTGATGCTGCACCAGTCCGTTAAAGCCTCAGACCTGGAGCTCCACCCCCCTCAATACCCCTGGAGCCACGCTGGACCTCTGTCCTCTCTGGACCACGCTAGGTGTGGACACACACACCCTCTCCAGAGTCTGCAATTATAATCACTGAGGGAATGCGCCTAAACTTAAACTAGTTCTAAAACTTCTGCTTTGTCAGAGCACTTTAGAGTAATTTATAAAGCTTCCTACAGTCACTATCATTAAGGAGAAGAGTTAATCACTGTTTTATGATATTTAAAGCTACACAGTGAAATCAGCACTAATAAGTCAACACTTTCATTAACCTGACAGGCTAATCTAGATGTAATAATTTATTATAGAAAGATTATGTCATAGGTATGACAAGCTAGTTGCACAAAGGTAAAGATTTAAAAATGTAATTTACACAAACTGACAAAAACAACGCTCTCATTGCATTTCACCTGCATCAGTGTAAAGGTACTCCCTATTCTCTCCTAGTCTCCCTATTCCACTGATCTACAGGCGGCGGTAACACGCCAATATATGCTACAATGCGCCAGCAAAGACAGGAAAGAAGAAGACTGCCAGCATATAAACACGGATGTAAACAATGCTGGATTTAACATATGTAAAACCTCTGCTTTTCAAATGTTTTATGAGGAAGGAAATGCATTCAACACACCTGTTAGTGCTCAAGGATACACGCAACACTGAATGTGAACATAACTTTTTTACAAGAAAACTCCACAGGGCACCTTTTTAAAGTAGTACATTATCTTTATAAGTGTTTTATTGGCAATTTGTTGTTCTTTTTTGGTCATAATTTATATTTTCATACTGTTTTGCTTAAACGTTTGACGTTAAGTCTGTTGTGTTTTTGTGGCTTTAGTCTGACACTTAGTAGAGGATGACTACATTTCTCACCTAAGTATCTCTCGTGCTTTCTCTCTCTCTCTCTCTCGCTCTCTCTGCCCCTGCAGTGTTCGTCGTGGTTACCAGGTGTATAAGCAGGTGTGTGCAGCCTGCCACAGTATGGAGTACCTGGCCTTCAGAAACCTGGTGGGAGTGTCGCACACAGAGGCAGAGGTTAAGGCTATCGCTGAGGAGGTGAGGTTGTGTGTGTGTGAGCATAAGAATAAGAGTGAGTCCATGGTAGAGCAGTTTCAAATTGATCACAATACACTGGCTTAGTATTTTACAGTATACAATATTTTTAAAAAGTGTTGTCGGTTTTGGTTATTTTTAAAATTAAACACTCTGCCAGTAGGTGGTGACACTCGGCTGTATCTCGAGTTATATTTCTAGGTTTTCAGCTGTATACTAAAGGTGTCTTGTGTGTTGTGTTCAGGTTGAGGTAGTGGATGGTCCTGATGAGAATGGAGAGATGTTCACCCGGCCGGGAAAGCTGTCGGACTACTTCCCAAAGCCCTACCCCAACCCTGAGGCAGCCCGCGCCGCCAACAACGGAGCCCTGCCTCCAGACCTCAGCTACATTGTCAATGCCAGGTAACCCCTGAATTACCAAAACCTACACAGTTCAGTTTGAAAGTCATGAAATCGCCTGAAATCTGCACGTCCTTGGTGTTCACTTGTGGTGTCCCCCTGCTTCCCTCAGACATGGAGGAGAGGACTACGTGTTCAGCCTGCTGACAGGATACTGCGAACCTCCAGCAGGAGTGTCGGTGAGAGAGGGACTCTACTACAACCCATACTTCCCTGGCCAGGCCATCGGCATGGCTCCGCCCATCTACAACGAGGTGCTGGAGTATGAGGACGGTAAGTAAAGATGCACCGTGTATGTGTGCTCAATCTGCTGTCGGGATGTTTGATTGACTGGTCCCTTCAATGAACAGTGAGCCGTGCAGAAAGAGAGAAAATGCTCAAACAGAAATTGTGCAGGGAGCGCTTCTGGTATCCCATCACGTCATTTTTTGTTATCAATATATTACGTTTTCAGTTTGTCCAAAGACACAAGAAACAAAAACAAAATAACAGAGTACAAAACTCAAAGCAAAAGATGTCTCCCTGCTTGCCATCTCCATCAGGCACACTATATCAGTCAAAATATAAGCGGACTCACTAATCAAAAAAAGGCTATATTATAAGAACTGACCACTTCCAAACAGAGAGTACGTCCTCATTAAGCCTGTTAAAATTTGTAAACACATAATTTTCTCTCTGTTTCAGTCCTCTGTCCAGACTACAACAGCTTTTCTCGCCACAAAATGGAGCCTTTTTAAAAACAGACTCCAGAGTGTATAAATCTCAAAACACAGGCTTGGTGTTTTGCTGTGTATGAGCTTTCAAAACAAAGATGTAATCCAGGCCAGTGCGGGTTGGTCGGGGTCTGTATGGCAGTAAAGTTTAGAAGAACTTTCTGTCGTGTCTAACTTTCTCTATGATGGTTTATTTTAAATGTCAGAATAGGCGAATGCACTGTGCAGCTGTTGTCGTTAACCTGGATTCATCATGATTTTTAGACAATGTTGCGACCATAAAATAATGACTTGGACAACTGGGCTGTCTGTCCCACTCTTTACCGCCATCTGAAAAGAGGACAAAGGAGAGATTTAGCTGTTTTTACATACAGGTGTTTCACCGTGGGCAGAGGTCTCACCTGGAAACACTCGTATGGATGCAGTTTGTGTTTACACGAGGCTTTGATATATTTTGCTGCAGTGCTTTTGCTTTAAATGGTCGATACTGTGTCGAGTAATATGCTTAAAGGTTCACTAGAAATACCTTAATTTAATACACTAGATTAGCCAAAAACAGACTTTCTATTCTAGCTGTTTTATTTATAAATATATATTTACTATATCACAATATTAACTGCTAATGGGTTGTAAAGATGCTGTGATAGCCCCCCTGCACCCACTGTATCTAGGAGAGTGCATTACAGTTTGCTGTAGTAAAAATCATTGTGCTGATGGTTGTTGTGTGTCTGTTGCCATAGGAACCCCTGCCACTATGAGCCAAGTTGCTAAAGACGTGTGTACTTTCTTGAGGTGGGCTGCCGAGCCAGAGCACGACCAACGCAAACGCATGGGACTGAAGGTACAAAACACACACACACACACACAAAAGAAGTTTTCAAATGTTAAATGCTCTAACACCAGCGTCGGAAATTAGCGGGGGCAAAAATGCCCCAAGAAATCTCACATTTGCCCCTAAAAACGTGATCAAAAATTGCCCCCAAGATTTTGAAAAAATTAATTTAATTTTCATTTCCATCTCTAACACACACTCGCACAGACAGCGCTGTTGTTCACACTACTGTTACTATACCTGACTGGCAGAGGCCAGGCAATCCTGCACCTGCAGTGAAGTAGCTGCTGTGACGGACCGGTACCTCCATTAAAAAAGCTCCAACTGTTAACAAAGTAAGCAATCCTAGGTCGTCACCAACGCCACCCCCAGCAAATAACGCCGGGTTCAGACAGGAGGCGCCCGCTTCCTTTCGGTGCCCACGTTAACCAATCGGGCAGGAGGCGCCGCGCTGCGGAGCTCCGCCGAGTTTCGGCATCTGTTGTATTTTCTCCGTCCGCCACGACCGAATCAGGCATGAAAACACACTGATGATCTATTATAAACAATATTAATGAATGAAATTTCAAAATCTCCCCGTCCACTATATTTATTAGAAATAGTATCACTGCTGTTTGTGATTGGGTTTTTTAAATTGCATATTTTTTCCACATGATTGCACCCATCTCTTTGGAACAGC
This sequence comes from Macquaria ambigua, assembly GCA_008360985.2. Taxonomy (NCBI): domain Eukaryota; kingdom Metazoa; phylum Chordata; class Actinopteri; order Centrarchiformes; family Percichthyidae; genus Macquaria; species Macquaria ambigua. Next base: position 132,784 of record VMKM01001229.1, on the reverse strand, counting down.
AATAGTATGCTTTTTATTTACTCATGCACAAGCTGGTGATTACTGTAACGTGCGTAAAATGCATTTTAATTTGGGCTTATTTCACATTAAAATCAGCAACTTTATGCACTAATTACTATTTTTGCCCCCAAAAGTTTGGAAATACCCCAATGTTTTAGACAGTGGGGGCAAAAGTACAACAAATTTGCCTGAATAAAATGACAGTCAAAACATTTTTAAATCAGTAAATATATTAAGAAATAAATAAATATGGTTACGAATCTGACCAGATATTTAAAGCCAGCTTTCTGCACTTGAAAAGCTCAAGATAGCTGATGCTTCATGTCGTCTTCACTATTAACAATCTCCACCTACATCAGAAACTTGTAGGAGAAAACACGAGTGGCCCAAGGTGACAATCACAGTTCTTCTGGTCTCGACACGGTGTCTCCAAAGCCTCTCAAGCCCCAACACGCGTCAGCTACGACATGGCCCACGGCAGAGCTACTGTGATTAAATGCTTGTGTTCCAGAGCTATGTTGTTACCCCTTATTGCACAACTATAAATCCCCTCTTTTTAACGATTTTTTGTGGCATTTTCGTGGGATTAATCCTTCCGTTCTCATTCTCTTTCCAGTTGCTGATGGGCTCGGCCATCCTCGTCCCTTTGATCTACTACTTGAAGAGACACAGGTGGTCGGTGCTGAAGAGCAGGAAGATCGCCTACAGGCCACCCAAGTAAACGGAAACAAACACACCCCGTCCTGGGCTTAAAACCTACCAGAGAGGGCTGCGTTCAATGACCTCACAACGCTCACATCACAATGATCATGCGGAACAGAACAACTGACAAACTCACGCCTTTCCAAGAGGGGGTAGAGAAATAAGAGTATATATACTATGTTTATTCCTACAGAAAAATGCCTTTTTTTAGTTGTTGGCGTGGTAGAACTAATTGTGTGACAGATTTTTCTACATCTGGAATATTGTGGTGCAGGTTTGTGTCAGAGTTGTGGCGTTCTTGAACGCACCCTCCACAAAGTTTGTTTGTTTTACCTGCCTCGAGTCATCGCTGGTAGCAGTTCCCATCTTGACATCTCGTAAGACACTTTGTCACAATTGACTGATAGGTTGATTGATTGTCCATCTTTGTAAAATACTCAATAACCACAGGAGGGCTGAGAAATGGTTGCCCTCCATACTCCCCTGTCCTCTCCACAAAGCCACTCAGTGGATCAAATGCAGCCTCTGAACCTCTGTTTTACTGTACAAAATAAATTATCTTAAAGGAAACTTTTCTGTGTGGCGCTTTGGTTTGTTTCAAGCAGCAGTAGATGTTACACACACACACACACCAACCTTTCTAATGCTGCCTGTGTCACTCTGGTCATTTCTGTCTGACTGCATCTACACTTTGTCATGTAAATGTTTAATAAAGTGAATGAACAAACTTTCTTATGAGGTTATAATTTGTGGGGAAATTAATCAGATTGATCTGTTTCCTGTTTGTCCTTCACAAAAATATCTAGAAGAAAAATAACTTCTCAGATTTTGTTTTATACTTTCATGTTTCTACAAAGGATGACACAGCCTTCATTCAGCCTAACATTGGTGATCAACTTAACAGATTCAGGTTACACATTCCCTTAGATGGAATATCGTATTCTGCTCTCAAATTAGTTTACAGCCAATTATTTGCTCGCATGCTAAAAGTAAGCCTTACCAGTTTGAACCTCTGGCCGCGTCTGCGCCTCCTCGACCCGAGGCTGCAGCTGGCCTTGTAGTCCATGGAGGTCCAAGAGAGGACAGGAGATAATAATACAAAACTAGTGTTTGCTCTCCTTAGCTTAGGTAATGATCAGTCACTTACTTTCACAACCAAAAATATTTTGGTATTAGGTGTCATGTCGAGAGCAGGTCAGCCAATGTCCCACTTTTTATTCTTGGTGCAGTTTCAGACAGCAAGCGGTTTCTGCCATTCAGTTTTGATGTTAAGTGTTTTGAATCGGCAAAAACTACTGCCACTTCGGCTACCTCCAATTCTACCAGCCTGTAGCCTACATCAGGCTGCTTCTATCCATCTAGTATAATGTCATCACGCAGCTAAATAGAGCAGCTTAAAATAGAGGAAATGGTAATATGACACGATTGATTTAACATTAGCAAGTTTTGCTAACTAGTATCATAAAACTTGTGTTTTGTCCCAGACCAGATAATCAGACTTTAAAGCTGATGTTTCTGTAGTGGAAAGTAAAAAAAAGTAAATTCCAAATGCAACGGCAAAGAGTTGGATGGAGAAGACATGAAAGCACACTGCTACTACAGTTGTGGGCGTCATCGAGCGAAATATACCTTTCTTGGCTATTTTCTTCACGGTTGAGGAGGGGTCACAGAACTCGGCACCTCTGGGGAGACCCATACAAGCTAGTTTTGAGCATGTATGTAATGTATGTGTCGTTGAAAAGTCACCTGTTGTAACACGGCAACAACAATCTATGTTGTTATGTGTACAGCGCAAAAGAAATTTGTTAATGCGGAGTTCCTCTTTAAACACATCCCTCGTTAAAAAAAGAATGATTGCAGATCCAATTAAAATAGCTAAATGTAATATGTAAATTTAAGTTATCGACTTGTTCATTTCAATGCATCAATTAATTGAAATGAATTAACCATTGACCCCACAGTTCTCCAGTTCTGTCACCATGATGAGATGAAAAGAGCTCCACTTGCCAAATTGCAACTCCATCTGTAACAGTAACGTCAACGTGGAACATTTCTATAACAGAGACCTGTGTTCGAAAAGCCCAAAAGCCATCACTTATAGATAAATTACACAGATAAAAAGGCAACGTATTCATTTTTGAAAAGATGGACGACACATTTTATACCACTGTTAAATCCATCATGCTCTTCATCTCTGACCGTCCTCTTCTGTTGTTACAGAGATCTTCATTGGTAATATCTTCAGTGGCAGTTCATTTACAGTGTTAAAGTATGGAAACAGCTTGTCAGTGAAAGTGTGTGTGAAGGTGTGTATGTGTGTGTTAGTGTCAGGATCAGAGAATGACAGTTTTCCTTTGTTCCAGTCCAGATGAACTCTGATCCTCTGGAGCTTCTTCTTCACTGAAAGAACAGTCTCTGGATCTGTTGGGGAGCACGCTCTGTATTTACCATCACAGAACCCGAATCTCCATAATCCAGACTGTTTCTTTCCCTTCCTCTCAACAGATTCTGCTGCCACACCCAGAAACCAGAATGTGCTTTTTCGAACCTCAACATCCCAGCTGTGAGTCCCTGAGTCACAGCCCTCAGAGCCCAGGACAGAGTGAAAGGAATCAAACCTTTCTGGATTGTCAGGAAGGTTTTGTCCCTCTTCATGTCTCACACTGGTCAGATCTTCAGACAGGATGAGGTGTGGATGAGCAGAGTTTGGATCCAGAATCACAGGAGTGTAGGAGACCATCTCCTTCATCTTGTTCCAGATGTTGAAGGTCAGGTTGCCCAGGTGTTTGGCCACGTCTATCAGAGCTCCCGAGACCAGCTCTGGATCATCCAGCAGGGGGCGCTGCTGGACTCTTTCCACTGCAGCCTTGTAGTTCTGCAGGAATGAGACGTCTTCAGCTCTCAGCTCCTCCTCTGTGGCTCTGATTGTGTCTGAAAGAGCTGCTATCTCTCTGCTCAGAGACTCAATCTGCTCCTTCATCATCAAACTCTTCTGCTCTTCTTCCTCCCTCAGAGCAGTGATCCTGGTCTCCTCTTCCTCTTGTAGAAACTGGTGAAGCTTCTTAAACTGCTCCTTAATCTGCCTCTCTGTGTCTCGGGCCTGGACCTTAATGTGTTCTGCTGTTTGATCACAGTTTACTTTAACTTGTTCAAAGACCTTCAGTTTCTCCCGTACAGGCTTCAGGTTTTTCTGGAGCTCCTCTCTGTGATCCTGTGCAGCTTCATCAATGGGTCTGAATCTGTGGTTGTTGTGTGTTCTTGAATCTCGACAGACGACACACACTGGCTGCTGATGGTCCAGACAGAAGAGTTTGAGTTTCTCAGAGTGCAGACTGCAGAGAGGCTCAGACTCTGCTGAAGCGCTCTGATCTCTCTCCAGTAAGAAGGCCTCACACAGGTTCTTCATTGTTAAACTGATAGGTGGATTATGCATAGATGATCTTCTCTTACAAATTGGACACTCATGTGTTTGTTTTTTTCTCCACCAGCTCTCCAGACAGTCTTTGCGGAAGCTGTGGCTACATGACAGGACAACAGGATCTTTAAAAATGTCCTGGCAGACAGGACAAGAGAGATCCTCCTCTGATGGGGAAGCCATTATCTCTCTGAGCTAAGAAAAAATACATCAGACAGAAAGCACAGTCAGTTAGCTGTACCTCCCCTCCCCATTCTAGGAAGTTACCTGACACTTATTTTCCATTTGAGTTGAGTTTCTGTAAAACTCACATTCAGTGGGTAGAGTTGCAGAAGGTTAAAGTAGCAGTATTCTAGTAGTTCACTAATATCAGTATCCGTTGACTCCTGTATTTGTCGTCTCTCAGTGCAAGCCGTGGGTTTAGTCTGAAAGTAAATCTTATTGTGTGTTTCTCGGTCCGTTTGTCTCTCCTTAGGACAAAATAACAAATTGTTTCCTGGTGTGTCTCAGGTGAGTTGGGTAAGGGGTGGAGCTTTGTCAGACTACCTCTGCTAAATGCCAATGCATTAACTGCAATATACAAAAGGTTTAATTCCAGAAGATTTGTTGGTTGGTACTGGTTTACATTCCAGCACTGTAATAACAAGATAATCGATTGGTATCATGGTTACAACACAGAAATACTTGTAATACCACGGTAATTACAGGAATAACAACCTTGTAATGTCTTGACAATAACGTCGGAATTTGGGGGTCTGCATCTGACAAGTAAAGGAAGTAAATAGCATCAAGTAAAAGTTTTAATTTGCACAATAATTTAGTTTATGACCAAATACTTTAGAAACTAATGACATTCCCATCAGCCTCAGCTGTACTTTGTGTTTAGTGGTAATTAGCAAATAATAGCATGCTAACAAGCTAAACTAAGAAGATGATGAACATGGTAAACTTGGTAAACATCAGCATGTTAGCATTTAGCTCAAAGCACCACTGTGCAGCCTCACAGAGCAGCTAGCATGTCTTGTTTACTGTAATTCTATGTCAAGACCTTTCACACTCAGTTATTTATTTTATTTGGTGACCAAATTTTTCCTACCCCTGTATCACCCATGTGATATTTATGTCACCCTTAATACAAAGACTGGGAACAGGAGGAAACAGCTACTTTGGCTCTTTCCAAAGTGAAACAATGGGCCACAATACCACAGAAACTGTCATACAAGGTATCTTGCTGGTTTACCTTCTACATAAATAAAAATGCCAAAATGACAGTTTGTTGTTTTAGGGGGAGTTACATCCTTGAACTATTTCTTGGCAAACAACAGAGCAAACAGGTGCAGTGACTGTGCGCATCTTCTTGAAGTGTCACAGTGAGGTTGCCAGGTTTGGTACCAACGTTCCTGCAAAGAGACTGAAAAAACAAAACTTGTGCAAGGAAGTACGAGGGGGATGGATAAACTGTCAAGAAATAGTCAAAAAGTAACTCCCCCTAAAACCACAGATTTATGTTTTTTACATTTCTGTTAATGTACGAGTTAAAACTAGACACAACATGTTAATTAGTGAATTAAATTTAAAGGACAAAGCTAAGTTAGCTGCTTCCCCCTGCTTCCACTCTTTAAGCTGAGCTAAACTAATCGCCTCCTTACTCCAGCTTTGTTACATAACGCACAGACATGAGATTGTTAAAAAGTTAAGAAAGAAAGTCTATTTCCCAAAATGCTGAAATATTCCTTCAACTGCATTCCACCAATCACACTGCTGCTGTGTTTGGTTGGCCTTCCTTTCTGCCTGTAGTAATGACATCCTTACATCCATCCTGCCTTTCATTGAGAGATAAATAAACAAGTGTGCTGTTAGTTTAAAGCTGCTTCGGGCCTTCATTAGGAGCTAATCTGGTTCTGAAAAGGTTTTCCTCCCTGCTGCTTCGACCTGCATTCAGACGCTACGAGCTTCATCTGCATCACAACACACACAGATTAGGCTAATAGCATTACTGGATCTCACTGGATCATTATTATTGCCATCATTATCATTACTATTATTATTAGATTAATCACAGACTTGTAACAGAAGGATGGACGTATTTTTAGTGTGAAAACTAAACTGATTTTCTACTTTGGTAATTCAGAAGAAAAGGGCGCAACCATGCTTTGTGTCTGTGTGACACTGGTGACAGTTTTTAAAAAGGCTCCTCATCCTAATCTCACACACACAGTCATACAGTATATGGCATGAGGGAAAACTCATTCGTACAGGCTCACACACAAGCTGCAAAGTTTGCAAATACTCTCTTTTTTGAGTTGTGGCGTTTGATTGTGAAACTAAATAAACTAAAAAATGTAAATATGCTGACACACACACACGCAGCAGAGATTAGCTGCTGTATAGAACCTCAGGGAATCTCATTCACATGGAAAACCACTTCTTAATTCTAATTGGTGGCCAGTGTAAATCCTCCACTCCCATTTAAACCAGCAGTCAGCAGTTTGTATTCCTGCTGCTTCACATGTACCTCAGACTTAACCATCCATTCACCTTCTCAGTTGATTTTAGACCACAGGTCCACAGTATAGAACCTATAGTATCATCAAGATTTATTTTGAAAGAACCGACGTATGGAGCTATTTTTTACATTGAAATCAGAATAACTTTGCTTTGGTTGTTGTCCGTAGTTTTGTTAGCACGCCGGGGGGTTTCTGCTCTCAGGGCTGTTTATTGATCAGTTAGTCAGATCCGTCATTATGGCGTCCACTTTGGCTCCTGTGACAGCAGAAAGCAGGCCGGCGTTTTCCATCGAGCGGATTCTGGGTTTGGAGCTGGAAAGACCGGGAAACTGCCTCAAACTACACCAACCCTGGGCAGGTGAGGAGCAAAAGTTTTGAATTTGAACCCTTTTCTGTACAAGTGAAGTGAAGAGTTAAAGAGTCAGTCTGATATGAATTGTGTGCATCCTACTATAGTGCTTAAAAATATACAATTATAGAAATATAGAATTGTCTTGTATTATGCATTTACATTATTTAAGTGCCATTGAATTCAGTGTTTTCTGTCTCATCGAGATGAGTGTGCCGTAGTTGACAAGAAAATAAAATGTGAAATCACAGTTGAGGTATAGCAAAATTATTATTGCAAACATTAACGCCATTTAGTTTGATATAAATGTATATGACACAGAGCACCACATTATCCTGCACAGTACGGTAACTGTATATAAAGGTAACATTGGTGATGTGAAAATCTATTTGACTAAATGTAAAAAAGAGGCACGTACAAAATCTTTTCAGAGTAAAAGCTGTTTTTTGAATAGTAGTCATTTTCCATATATCTTTCTTTAAATGCAGAAATTGAATTTTTGGCTTATTTTTCTTTTCTTTTTTTCCTCTCATTTTTATAATAACCAATTCCAGCCCTCCTGTCAATCAACCTGTGGCTGCTGAAAATTCTGTTCTTTAGCAGCTTCTTGAAAATAATATTTATTACGAGAAGTTGTTCTTGGACACCAGATGAAAAGGAACCCTCTAAACAACATCTCAAACTCTTTCTCGTTCAGTTTCTCCAGTTTCTCTATTGATTGATCAGGGTATTGTCCCGTTCAGCTAAATTAAACTGAATTGTAAACTAAACTAAATCACAGTGTATCATGAAACTAACAGATGAAGAACATAATAGGTAATCATTTTTTTAAATGTCATACCAAATTTTTTCTTTTTTCTTTTGGATATAAGTACTAAACTGATCAGTCAAGGCTAATATTAATACATTAAAATGTATTAAATGTATTCAAATCTGTTGGGTCTAGGATATAAAAGCCTAATTTGATAGGACTGGAAAAGTTCTTCCATTTGGTTTAATGTTGTGAGAATTAATTGATTATTTTAATTATGAAAGGTGTATAATGTGTGATCTGCTCTTATTCTTATATTTTTTCCCATGAATCCAGAGATCGGAGCAGAGAAGGAGAACAGAGGAAACGGTATGTGCTCTAAACAACAACAACAACATCATCATCTTCATCCTCAGCAGCTGAACTCTGCCAGGCCGACATCAAACTGGTATATCGGACGCAGGCCACGCACTGCCTTCACCAACAGCCAGGTAATCAATTAATCAATCAATCAGTCCGTCTGTCAGTTAGTCATTCAGACAGATAGATCCTAAGAAAGGATTCTCAGGTTTGTCTTTAAGTCTGTTAATCTGTGTGTGTGTGTGTGTGTGTGTGTGTGTGTGTGTGTATCCTGCAGGTGAATGTACTGGAGACAGTGTTTCAGGTGAACTGTTATCCAGGAATCCAGCTGAGGGAGCATCTGGCAGGGAGACTCGACCTGGATGAGGACCGAATACAGGTTCAGACAGCACACATGGATGATTTAACAGACATTTTATTCTGAAATGAAAATAGCTCTGCTGCTTCTGCTGCTGTTATTACTTTTAACCTCTTAAACCTCATTTAGAGACACTGTGCAAAGTCATGACAAACTCTGTCAAAACTCAAAGAAACTAATTTTAAATTCCAGTGGAAATCGCAAATTTTGCAAAGATACCAGATATGTCAGGCTGATTTGGGGGGAAATAAATGTGTGTAAAATGATGCACAAGCCATGTAGAATATTTCCAGCCATAAAACTACATATACCACCAGGACACAAACTTTAATTCAGCGTCAACAAGCTTGATAAATTATTATTAAATATTTTACATGAGCAAATTACTTACTTCTTGATCCCGCCTCCATCTAATACAAGTAAGTGGGAGTAAAAAGGGTGCAGAAGACAGAAGCCTCGCATGAAAGCATGTTGTACTTATTTACTCCTGATATCTCTGCCACATTAATTTCCCTCTCTCTTTCTTTCTCTCAGATCTGGTTTCAGAACCGGCGGGCCAAGCTGAGGCGTTCCCTCAGAGAAACCCGTCTGCAGCTTGTACAGACGGCCGTGGCTGACCTCGGGGTCATAGGTCAACTGAAGGCCAGGCAGGATGTGCGAGGTGGCCTGGAGCTCGCCCAGCGGCTCGCCTCTCGTCTCCAGCTGGAGGTGGAGGAAGAGGAGGAGTGATGCTGATGACCTCGTCCTGTTTCTGATGTCAGGATTGGCTGTTCACGCGTACATTTATTCATCAGTTTCTAGCAGCTTCTGTCTTTCTTCTTCCTTTCTTCCAAGGAAGACAAATGAAAGTCACAGTTTGCTTACAAGTCCTAGTACCACAGTGATTATTGGCACACAGATAGTTTATTTTTGGCTTTTTGAAGTCTGGGGTTTTAGTAAACTGGATTTAATTTTTACAGGTAACACAAAAACAGGTTCCTCTATAAAGCATGCTGCGGATGTATGCCGTCTGTTGTCTTGAAGATTTGGAAGTTGCTGTGAGATTTGCTCTGGATCAGTTTGTTTAATGCTCTGTAATGTTAAAGTGTCTTAATATGTGAATAGGTTTCTGTTTTCTAAACTGTACAAAGTCTAATTAAAGCTAATTAAAGTATTTGAATCTTGTGTCTGTCCCTGTATCAGTATCAGTTTGACGGCTGTTATATACACAGGTTTTTACTGGTCAGATCTCTGACAGTGTTTTTAATACCGGAGAGAAAATAAGCCACATATTCACCCAAACTTTTAATAGTTTCAGACAAGCAGGCACTCAAGATAATATATTGTCATGACCTTTTCTATAATTAGTCACTATACGCCGTAAAGTTCCAACAGGTACTCGCATACGTTCATAAATAAACCAGGTTGTTATATCCAAATGAAATTAAATAAAAAAAGAGCCAAACTCAAATAAAAGGTTCTTGTCTCTAAACACTCTTTTCTTTACATTTGTTTATGCTGGTAACTCGTTATTTTTATTTTCATGTTGTATTTATTAAAGTCAACTGAACATAGCTACAACTCAAACAAATATATGCATACCAACATTAATTAATAAATAAAGATTTATTAAATCAATAAAACAATCAACCGTATTCACATTAAAACTTTCTTTTATTTTTTGTGTATTATATTTTCACTTTATATTTCATCAAAAAGAAAAAAAAAAAGAAAAAGACAAAATTACGCGGCCGGCGCTGATTGGTTCAGCCGTGCCTCGTGCGTGTCCCGGAAGTGAAAGCGGAGGACTGATGTGTGTCTGGAGTGTAGGAATCTGTCGGTAACATTTGTGTTTAGCGGTGGTTTTCTGGTTTAGAAAATGGACACGTTAAATAAACTGAAGCAGTTTGACGCTTATCCCAAAACTCTGGAGGATTTCCGAGTGAAGACGTGGGGAGGAGCGACCGGTGAGAGGCTTTAATTTATCAGAGAGCAGCAGCTATTCAGACACACACAGGCTGTTAGCTGCTGCGGCTAACAACAAGGCTAACTGCATAATTTCTCCTTTACATTATAAAACATCAAGTTACAGTCTTAACATTACCCTTATAACGCCGAGTAAGCCTGAAAAGCAGCAGAATAGACACATTTACATTTACAATTCAACAGTAGAGCAACATAACGGCAAGGCTAGTGATGAAAATGCAAATATATTCATAAACAGGAGATGTCTTTTCAAAGAAACGTGATATCATCTAATTCTTAGGTATTTTTTTTTACCGCCTATTTTCTGTAATGGTCAATACCAGTGATTTTGCATATTTTTGCGACATAAAAAAAGGTCTATACAATATATACATTACAATACCTTAGACTATATAAGTAAATTGTGCAAATTAAGTCCAGTAGTGCAACTTTGGCAGCCATGATGCATGAACTATATATAGTATTATGGATATAAATAATAAGTATATAATGTTATGTATGGTATATGTGCAGTATATACAGTAAATTATATACATGTGTATATACAGTAATTCTCTGCAGTGTATGTAATAGAAATGGAAGAGTATAGCATAATATAATAAAATAAAAGCACAATAATTACAATATATAGTAGGAATATAGTGCTATTATATAGTGACACAAGTAATATAATGCAATAAAAATGGTGTTAGATATGATATGTAACTACTACTACTTTAACCTATAAAGCAGCCTTTGATTTCCATTTATTTCTGTGTGGTTTGAAAATCCAGTGTCAGACACAGTTGCTTGTTGTCTCTTACATCGCAGTGAACATGACCTGTTTTATGCATTTGATTAACTGAGTTAGCCTGATTTGACTGTTGATGATTTGACTAGAGCTCAAATGCTTAATCATGTAGTCAATCCGTTTCCTTTCAGTCATCATTAAAGCAAAAATGCCAAACTTTTCTTGGTGTCAGCTTTTCAAATGTTAGGATTTGATTTTCTTTGTTATATATGATAGTTAATGTAATATCTTTGGGTTTAAGACTGTGGGCTCTGGCAACATATGATGGACATTTTCCACTATTTTCTGACATTTTATAGATGAAGTGACTAATCAGTAAATTGAGAAAATAATCGGTAGATTAATTGATAATGAAAATAAGCATTAGTTGCAGCCCTAGAATTGACACAAGCCTTGGTTTTTATTGAAACAGGCTTAAATTTGATCTGGAGCTGTTATCATAGCAACAAGTCCTTTAGCCCAAACCAGCAAAAGTGAAATGTATTCTCAGTTAACTGGATCAGGACCAAGATGAAGCTCATATATGAACTCTTTTTCAGATACAAATGGCTCCATTTAGTATTTAACCTCTTGGAAGGATTTCACCTAGTGCTCAAATGATTAATCAAACAGTTGATCAACATAAAATTAATTATTAACAACCATTCTGATTTAATCTTTTAACAATTTAGTTCCAGCTTCTCAAATGTATAGATTTGCTGCGTTTCCTTTTTTAGTTGTTGATTTTGTTTATGTGTCTTGCATTCCTTCACTGTTGAACATCATAGCAAATTTCTCACAGAACAGTGGGCTTTGGGTGGGCAGGAGTCCTTTTCTATTAGACAACATCAAACACTCAGTCCTGAATGAATTAGTGAGATAATTAAGTATTTAACGTTGGTTTGTTTGCTGACTGTATGGCCAATTAATGTCCAATAATATTATCAGCAGTCACTCACATTACCATAATTATGAATAATCATCTTTACAAAAAAAGTAATTCCTTGGCAGTTTTATTTTCTTCATTGCTGAACTACAGATAAAATAAAAACTCAAACAGACATGAGACACAAGATTGTGTCTTTTTAAAAGGTGAAAAACATAATCTAATGCATCTCTGAAAATGTTTCTTGCATATGAAAAATTGAGTAAAAAAAACATTAGAAGAGGATCTGAGGGATTTTTTTCTTTAAACCCTCACTCTCACAGTTTGAACCGGGATTTAAAAGAACTCTCCTGATTTCTAACATACACGCTTCCTCTGTGTCTCTGCAGTGACCATCATCAGCGGTGTCATCATGTTAATCCTGTTTGTCTCTGAGCTGCAGTACTATCTCACTAAAGAGGTGAGTTCATCCACTTCACCTGCGTCTTTGATATCGTCCTCTAGTGGGCCAGAGGCACCACGTGAAATTAATTTTGACACAGAGGCAATATAACACGTGCTGCCACAAACGTGTCGACATTTTCACACAGCCTCATTTATTGATTATACAAATTACATGTAAACGGGTGATATTTTATCTACTGACTACCACAGGTGTTGAAAAGTCTTGAAAAGCACTGAATTCAGTTCCCTAAAAAAAGGCCTTAGAAGGTATTAAAAAGTCATTTAAATTACAAAGGTCTTGAATATTTTAATTGCCTGCTGTAGACAGTAACATTGTTTGGGCTGTTGGGAGACGTTACACATCTATAAATTAAAAGTGGGATTGTTTCGAAGCAGATCGTGCGCACAAGAGGCTGTTTAATCCTTTTTCTTATGGACTGTCAGTCCTTCGGCACGACGTGTAGCAAACACTGTCACTGCTGCAAGCCACAGTAGCTAGGAGGCTCATCTACTCATAAGGGGTCAGTGTTAGCAAAAACTATTTTTAACTTCTTAAATTGATTATGTTTTATTACTAGGAATTATTGATATATATACAGCTGGGAAGTACAGACAAAAATGTGATACAGATGCCAATAAATTCATGTATTCTATGTGGCATTGAAGCGGTCTTTAAAACACTTAGTGAACACTGCAGTTAACAGTTTGAACACTGACAGCAACATTGTATTGGTTTGACAATACTCAAGGTACCAGCTTGTTCCCCGGCTTTAGACCATATCACATGGTCTTCATCAGCAGGTGGAGTTTGCTCAGTTGTCATGGAGCTGTTGATGTTCAAATGGAGCGCTTTTAAGACTTCTCATCAAGTTCAACTTTTAGGCCAACATGGACACAAAGTCCCAAAAGTGCCCAGAAAAATTAAGCTTTTTCCAGGAGGTGAAAGGCACAGATTAGTAAATTATCCAAAATGAATATATTGATAATAATGATAAAGGCTGCCTGGGATTTACATTAAACAGCTTTTAGCCTTCAGGTGAGTTTCCTGTCAGACCGGTTGGTCTGATGAGTCCGATCCCACAAACAATGAAACTTCTGTGTGCTGAAGGCACAAAGTTACGACACTCAACTGTGAAATCAACACTAGTATTCATCATTGTGTTGCCTATAGTTGCTAATCATGATAACTGGTCTTAATAATTTGAAATTGACATGTTTTCCCCAAACACTTTAACATGTTCCAATTAAGTAAATCAAGGACAAAAAAATCACAAAGCTGTTGTCAGTTGATGTCTTTTGTTTCATGGTACAAAATGTTGTATAGCTAACAAAGCCAATAGGAGTGTAGTACGAGTGTATTTTCCTGTTTTTGGAAGATCCCATTAACATTTTAATTACTACTACTACTACAAACTGAATGGCAGAAATTCTACATTACAGCAAAAAGTACATCAGGCTTCATTTTCTGTTGCTTTGGTGACAAAAAACGGCGGAGTGGGGAGGTGCATTAGTTCTGTCATGTCTCAAATATTTTCAGTTAAATGTTTCATGCATCAGTGTCAGACATGTTTGTGTTTTGACTGAATGACTGAATGAAAATTGGTCCGTGCTGTTTGCTCCCCGCAGGTTCACCCTGAGCTGTACGTCGACACGTCGCGAGGAGACAAACTGAAAATCAACATCGACATCATTTTCCCCCACATGCCCTGCGCCTGTAAGTAGCACTGCTGTTACCTCGCTGCCTTAGCAAGGAGCTCCTGGCTGATGAAGCTAATATGCTAGTGACACGTTTTTTTTTTTGTTCGCTCAGATCTCAGTATAGATGCGATGGACGTGGCCGGCGAGCAGCAGTTGGACGTAGAACACAATCTCTTCAAACAGCGACTGGACAAAGACCTCAAACCTGTCACCCAAGAGGCAGATAAACATGGTGAACTTATACTTTACTCTGACATTTGACCTTCTGACACTGATCAATGGTTCTTGGCAGGCATTCAGGCCAAAAACACATCCAGGAAGGCCAATTTGAGTGATAAATCCATGAGCTCAAAACCCTGCACAGCATTTTATAATAGGCAGAGAAGCAGCAGCAGTTTGCTCCTCCTCCATAGTGCTTGTGAGGTTAGCAGACATTAAAGCAGCACTCAGGGTTCGTACAAAGTCTTGAAAGTTTGGAAAATGCTTCATTTTGGTTTAGGTACCTTGAAAGTGCTTGAAAAGTGCTTGAATTTTACTCTTAAAAAGCTGCACGAACCCTAAAAGCTGCACACTACAAGGTTCTAACTGGAAAGCTTGACTGCACATTTTTGATTTGCCTTTTTGATTGTGCGTTAACAGACGACACTGGAACGCATGGCGGCAAAGGTACGTTTTTTGCTGGGCAGCCCTGCATTTTCTTTTGCCAGAGCCTCTGCGACGGGAATGTTTATACTGAAGATCGAAACTAAATCATGTTTTTGGTTGATAATCATGACGATGATGATGATTTTGTGTTTTTTTGTGTAGAACTCGGTAAGGCTGATGATGGTGAAGTGTTTGACCCCAGTACGCTGGACCCAAACAGATGCGAGAGCTGCTATGGAGCTGAGACCGAAGACCTCAAGTAAGACCACAACAAACACACTCTCACACACACACACATACACACACACACACACACACAGAGAGACAGATAGGCTCTGCTTTCTCTCTCTTTGTATTTTCTGGTATAATCTAGTATTTACTTGCCTTGCGTCTGCTTGATGTGTGTGTGTGTGTGTGTGTGTGTGTGCAGATGCTGTAACACCTGTGATGACGTGCGGGAGGCGTACCGGCGGCGAGGCTGGGCGTTCAAGAGCGCCGACACCATCGAGCAGTGTAAGAGGGAGGGCTTCACACAGAAGATGCAGGAGCAGAAGAACGAAGGCTGCCAGGTTTACGGCTTCCTGGAGGTCAACAAGGTACTTTTTATCTGTGGATTATTGTTAGTATCTCAAAAATGTCAGTTTTTCAACAAAGAGCAACAGCCTTGTTTTTGTCTGGAGGACATCCTGCAGGGTTTGGAAAAATGTTCAGAGGACGATGTAAAATATAAAAGTTCAGTGATGCCTTTGCCAACACGAGGAATACAATAGTACTTTAGATCAAGCTGCAAAATTTAATTTGTATGATTTCATGTTGAGATTTTAGTTTCTAAAAATCTACAAGTAACATCCTGAATTTAAGAATGTTTGTAATGTATTAAAACAACTCTTGTTTGCAGTGCATGGTAGACATTCTTTAATAGTTCCTTATATAACACTGAAACAAAGAAAATCAGGAAAAACACGTTTGAACTCTTCCTCAGACTGTCATCGCTACTCACAATGAAATTCTGTCTGCTCCTGCACGTGTTCCAGAAAAAACCCAAGAGTCAAATGCCGGTCACAGCGATATATGGGTATAAAGTCCAATGAAAGTTGAAATCAAAATTTGAGAGTAAAGTTGAAATATTTTGAGAAGAAGCTTGTGATATGAGAATAAAATGGTTTTATTTAAAGAAAAAAAGTCATAAAAGAAAAGAATATACATGTTGTAAAGCTGTATACCTGTCATAGGAAAATGAGTCCAAAATCTTGTCTTTTGCAAGGAAAATAGTAACTGTTCAGTATATATGGACTGTCAGGAAATGCTTAATAACATACAACACTTTGTTCTTAAAATAAAGCAACCAAATCATAATACTATGACTTTATTCTTGTATTGTTGTGACTTTCTTCTGAAAATGTTCTGACTTTATTCTTCACATTTCTTCTTTTCTCTTTCCTGACAGTGGCCCAAATACTATATTGATTGAATACTTTTTTATTTACCCTCTCCTCCTCTTTGTGTCTCAGGTGGCAGGAAATTTCCACTTTGCTCCAGGAAAAAGTTTCCAGCAGTCTCATGTCCACGGTAAGACCTGCTGTTTATCCACTCTGCTCACACACACACACACACACACACACAGAACCATTCAAAGGTTTTTGAACACCCTGTGGTAGTTTCATGTGGTAGACGGCATACACTGCATATTTGATTAAACGGCAGCACTTTCTACATGTTTCTAACTCATACAGGCTGAAGTGGTAGCCCATTTAAAACTACCTTTAAAAAACACTGAATTAGAGACCTGATTGGATCTAAGACTTTGCAGCAACTCACTAAATAAAAAGATGTAGGTCTCTGTTGGACCTTTTTATAGCTGAAGACGCACTACACAACTATCGAGAAGTAATTCTCAAATTAAAGACTCAAATCACAACATGCAGTTTCAGTGTTGTAAAAACTGAGAGAAAAAGAGTGGTGTTGTGCCCCAACACTCTTCTGTTTTATCAAACTGATGTCGATAAAGAACAGTTTTGTGTCAAGTGGCCAACTGACGAAATGACTAACTTACAGCTTTAGAGTATATGCAGAGTATACAACTTCTGTTCACTGTTAGTCATGCAAGTGAAGCACAAAATCACAGCTGCAGCAAGCTGCACCGACTCCAGATTTGTATCAGTAGTGCAGAAGAATCTATAGACAGGTGTTATGTGTCAGTGTCAGAGAAACTGTAAATGTCAGTTATGTTTGCATTTTTCAATATCTTATGCAATTTATTTTTTTAAAGATATTTTTGGGGCATTTTTCAACTTAATTGGACAGTGAGAGTGAAGAGGCAGACAGGAAATGGAGAGAGAGAGAGAGAGAGAGAGAGAGGCATGACATGCAACAAAGGTCGCCAGCTGGAATCAAACCGGCGACGTTGCGGTTATACGGCATGCACTGTAACCATTCGGCAATTAGCAAAACGTTTAAGACACTCACGAACCAGCTCACAAACGAGAAAAGGCAACGAAAGGAGACATTTATGGAATGATAGATTTATTCCTCAGTTCACTTTCTAAAATAAAGGGTGTTCAGAAACATTTGAAGTGTGTTTATCAGTCTCTGTTCATTCATCCATTCATCATCCCTCATCATAGATCCATGCATCCACACACCCCACATCCACTAATAAAACATTCATTAATCCCAACTCAAATGATTTCTGATTGCATGTTGACATTTTCCAGCAACAGTTGATCAGTGTCAGCATTTGAAAAGTTTTATTAAACATCCATTGTATTTGAATCATAAAGATGTTGGTATAGGACACAGTATTGTATAGTGCAGCCCTGCAGTCAGCCCGTCTGTTCAGCTCTCTGATGTACAGTTTGACTCGCACAGGTGAAGCTCATAGATGGTTACTTCATTATGTTGAAGGTCCTATTATTATATACATGTTCGAACCTTCCGTCAACATGTTGGACTTCTTATTATTAACTCACCAGGTGATCCGGTACAAATTTAAGCAAATGTAAAAATGTTTGGAGCAGATGTGTGAGTTGATTGAGCCCCCTGGTCAAAGCTCCAGTCCGCAGTGTGCAGGTCCAAGTCTTAGCCATCAATATTCAAGTCACTAGTTATCAAAATCCGGACTCGCGTTGCTTAAATATGCACCACCAATGCTGGAATTAGTTGTTCGTTTTTTTCACTCTTTAAGGAATAATGCAGCCGTCTAGACTGAGTATTTATTTATTTATTTATTTATTGCCCACTTTCCTCTTCTATGTTTGCTGCATGTTTTACGAGTGTTTCACTGAAAACTGAAAATGAAGTTAGTTGTAAAAGCCTTGCTCTTTTGTTTTTAAAAAGGCTTCATGTATTCTGCAGGCATGAAACTTTAAAAAAATATTTTCTTTTCCTTATTGACAAAATAATTTTAGCTAAAGGTCCGTTTACTAGCCTTTTTTGGTTGGTAGGTTGAAGCCGCATCTCACGGTCTTCATCAGAGAATGGAGTGTAATTCGGTCACTGGGAAGATGACTGATGCCAGTGTTTTCTGATTGAGGCAATATTCTGTAAATGTAAATTTGACCGTTTTAATCTAAATCTGTCGTGATAGGGCTCTATGACTCTACACTGATGAAATTCTTTTGCAGAAGCTGATAAATAAAACCAGCTCTTTTCCTGTCCTTTAAACACAAAGGACATTATCACCTGATACATTGATTATGGAATAACTCTAAAAAGCTCCATTTCCTCACATTCTTTTTGCTTTTCCTCTGCATTTGTCTACATTCATATTTCCTTCATTTGTTTCATCCTTTGGCTGCTGTTGCCGGCCTTTGCTCTGCCATCACTGTGTGTCAGTTTTGGTCTTTGTTATTACCTTGACTCGACTGTCCTGTTTTGCCTGCCTGCTAAATGTTTCCCTCGTCTGCACATTAAACCAGAGCAGGAAATTAACAGCAGCCAGCCATCAAATGCTCAAATAAATCTTCTCTAACAGACGCTTCAGCCACAACTTATAGGTTGCATCTAATCTGAACAAACAGTAGTTGGCTACTAAAATGGATAGGGGTGGGGAAAAGCAACGATTCACTTAAGTATCGTGATTCTATTTCTATTTTGATTCCTGAATAGATATTATTTTATTATGTATTCTTTTTCTTTTTTTTTTTTAAAGATTATTTTTCAGCATTTCAGCTTTGTTTTCTTGATAGTCACAGTAGAGAGAGACAGGAAAGGCAGGCGGGAGAGAGAGAGGATGACATGATTATCATATATTAATAAAACATAACACATTTATTCATATATATATATATATATATATATATATATATATATATATATATATATATATATATAAATAAAATTATTTACTGCTTTTATATGCAGTATAGCAATGATGCTGCTGAAGTACAACTCAGAAAGACTGACTGACATTTGTTTTTGGAAATATGACTCATGATATACAGTCTCTAGAAGTGTATGATTCAACGTTTTCCCGTGGTCTACTGTTTAAAAAGCAAACACAAATTGCAATAAATCGTAATATCGAATCGCAATACTTAAGAATTATTATCGTGGTGGTATCGAATCAGGAGATAAGCATATCGTCCCAGCCCTAAAAATGAAGCAAGTTAGATTACTCTTCAGGTACCCAAGCGTCAATTGAAAATACTGTGCTGGGATGTAAATCTGGTTGGTTGATAAAATAGTGCAAGTGGCTGAAGCCTGAGCTGCACTTCACCAGTGTTGCTGTTAGTTTCCTGCCGTGAACACAACAGCATCCTCTGATCTCTGTGATGTGAGATGAATTAATCTGATTGAACTTATTTAATTCATTTTGTTTGGCGTTATATTTGAATGCTTAGCAGCAGAAACAAGAGACAAGAATCACTCGTGCTGAGGATTTGACTGCAAATGAGGCTGCGGCTGAAATAAATCAAACCCCCTTTTAGTCTGGACTAACCTTAAAGTGTTGAACACTGCGTCATGTGTTTGGGGCTGCACAATTACCCCGACAGAAGTTATACCAAAAAAAAGCAAATTTTCTTTTGGCACAGAAAAATAATATAATCTAACCTTAATGAGATATTCTGCTGCTGTGTAAAATCTCGGGCTTGTAAATCAATTTGCATATTGGAGTTGAGCTTTTAATACTTTGAAACCAATCACATCATGAGCAGAAAAGCCTGAGGTAAGTTTTAAAAGCTGTGTCCTCATGTGTCACCGTTCATGTCTTCATAAAATTAGATTTGTAACACACATTGAGCATACAAAATATATATAAAAAACATTTTGTCAGTGTTGTGCAGCCCCTTCCAGCACCCTCCCACACATTAACATAACATGGTTTGTTGTCTACCTGCATCATTATAGTGACTCTTCTCTCTTCTTTCTGCAGTGCACGCTGTGGAAAGTAAGTCCATCTTTGTTTGTAGTTTTTCTTTTTATTTTAAATAAACTGAAGAACAGCCTCCAGTACAGTAACCCGTGTATTGATATATATGGGAAAGTATTGCAAGGATATGAATATTTTGTAGTATGGAAATAAAATGTGTGAAAATTACTTAATTTAAAAATATTGAATTTAAGTACAGGATGATACTGTTACAAGTCAGAAGACACCATTTGTGGTCATTTGTTAAATTTACAATTCTGATGTGATTGTTTTCATGTTGACAATATGCACCCAAATATGACTAAATACACACTACACATTAAAGCAGTAAATGTACCTACATATTACTGTGGTATCAGCATGTGATTGGGCATACATTTTTGGGCTGAAGAAGGGCTGAAGAAAGCTGGCACTTTCCGGGTTAGAAATGTTGATATTGAAGTCTTGAGCTTCTGCACATCAGCCTTGGATCTCACTGTGTCACTGTGCTCCATCTGTAGACATCTGCTGAACCTTTGATGCTGTCATTCACACCACTGACCAAACTGACACCAGAACAAATCCACTGTGTCTCAGTTGGGAGGCTCGTATACTCATTATTACAGACAGAAGTTTTATCCTGAACAGACTGAAAATCTGCTCTGCTATTGTGTATTTGCAGTACTTTCCAACAGGTTAACAAACGGGGCAGTGAAGCTGCTGTAAAGTTGAGCGTTGTTAAAATCCTCCAACTCCAGCCTCCTTAGCAGGGCTGTGGATGGGCTCTTACATCTACTGTATTTAGCTGGCACTCTACTCACTGACTGCAAGGTCTAAAATTACGTTGGGCATATTTAGTCTGACATCAAATCTGAAGTCTGGTGAGGTTTGCAGCCAATCAGATTTTAGATACAGTGGGGAAAAAAACTTCACAATAACACCTGTTCACACAGTTAACAAACGTAAAAATATGCCACTATTTACTGTGCAGGAATAAATCTCACATAAAATGTCAGCATGCTGAGGTCATTGTGAATTAGTATTAACAAATTATTGAATGAAAAATGAATGAAAAGGGAGGTCAGAGGTCAGAGCCTTAGCACCCTGAGAACTGACACGCAGCTACTAACTCTGATATGAACTTGTGTGTGACTGTTGGCTTCAGCTTTATTTGCTGCCTCTCATCTACAAACTAATCAGACTGAACAGCTGAATCAATGGGCAGTAATCAATCACAAACTGATCAATAACTCACATTTCTGACAGATCTGTAACTTAAGATACATTCACATTCTTTTTTCTTTACTAAATGTGTATTTCAAGCATTTGTAATTAATTCAAGTGATGTGTTTTGTTTGTGTTTGCAGTACACGACCTGCAGAGTTTCGGCTTAGACAACGTAAGTAACTGAAAAAGTAAATGATATTTTCTCTATTTGTTTTGAAGTTTCTGCAACTTTTATTTTTTTTAAAATATATTAAAAATAACAATTGTATTTTTTTTTTCTTTGCTTACTTAAAAAGATTATTTTGTTTGCCATTTTTTCTTGTTGGCAGTTTGTATAATTGTAGAAAAATCCCAAAACTTGAATTGACTGTCAGGTAATATTCAACAAACACTTCACATTACATGTCCCTTATTAATAATATTAAGAAAAGACTTGAGATGACACGCTGCTCAGTTATGAGTTTGAAGTGTGTTCAGCGCGGTGAGTCTTCAGATGAGTCTGACACCATGAAGACATTTTGAACGGAGGACCTGCTTGTTGCTAATCATGATGAAGGGTTGCTGAAGTCTGTCAACTTCTAAGCTTTCTGTCTGTCGTCCTGCAGATAAACATGACCCATCTGATAAAGCACCTGTCGTTTGGTAAAGATTACCCCGGCATCGTTAACCCTCTGGACGAGACAGACGTCACAGCGCCACAAGGTCAGTAACATCCCGGTTTTACTGTCTTCTATAAGACGCTGGTAGGAAGAACACAATAAGCAGCAGTGTCACACTAGTGTTTACTGTTATAAAATACACGCAGGGTTTGTACAAAGTCTTGAAAGTTTGGAAAATGCTTAATTTGAACCGTGATATTTTCAAGGTTAGGAAAATACTTGAATTCGAATATACTCCTTGAAAAATGCTTGATTTTCAACATAATCTAAAAAGAAAACGTATTTTCTCGTGTTCACTCATCATTCAATCGTGATCAATACATACAATCAAATTAAATGTGAACAGCTGGTAAAATAAACAAAGTGACAATATACATTGATTGCTGTGGGTGTAAAGGAATTCTGTAATCTCGCAATTGCATTTATAGTAACAATTGAGATGTGATGATAAAGGAGTCTGGAAATGTTTGGTTTAGGTACCTTGAAAGTGCTTGAATTTTAGTCTTAAAAAGCTGTACAAACCCTGTACATGGATCATTTAGCTCTAAATCTTACGATTCCATCATGTTCGTGCCTAGTTCAAAATTTCAGTGCTTCCTTCTAAAATCTGAACACCTTTTAAAGCCGATGACGTAATTTACGTACGTAAATCTGTGTGGACGTCCATGTGCCACCCAAAAATTATGACCATGTGGACTGTTCCCTGTCTACTGCACACGAGGAACAAGAAAGGGCTACATATAACCAGTAATATAACAGTTTCTGTAACCGTCATTGCACCAGACCCTGTAAACGTATGGCAGATATGCTGTCATGGAAGTGCACTAACTCACACTTAAGCATCTAGTTTAACCACAGTTGTTTTGCCGTTGGATGTGGGGCACTGGAAGAAGTAGTTACTGGTTCAGCTTCTGGCTCAAGGGCTGAATTTACCTGCTAAGTTTAACCCAAATAGAACATGGCTGTGTCTGAAATCATTCACTACATAGTCCACTATATAGTGAGTTCGCCATTTTGTAGTGCTGTCCGAATGTACAGTGAGAATCATTATGCCCTATATAGTGGACTCAAAGTATCCCACAATGAATCGTGAAAAGTAGTGTACAACCAATGGTCACTAACCAAGCACTATATACAATCAGGCATTGCGCTGAAAGGAAAATATCAGACGGACGAGAGGAGAGAAAGCAGTGTGAAAACGTTTTTTCATTTTGCCGGCGAGCTCACTATGTAGTCCTCTAGACTGAACTTCCTAGATAGTGAGTAGGGAGGAGTTAATGAGCGAATGATTTCGGACACAGCCCAAGAGATTTCAACATCCAGGCAAAATCCCACTTCTGGTTTGAATCAGTTTCATACATTTGGACTAAACTTAGGTTTTTCTTGTCAGACCCTCAGAACTGGAGAGAATTTAAACAGGGTGCGTTGTGTCTGCAGGTGGAATTTTCCTGCAAGATAAGATTCGCTGTTTTGTGTCTGTCGCTCTGAGCGGGACGTTGGCAGCATCAGAAAGTGTCACACATCCACTCCGAAAACCATTTGACAAATCTGAACTTTTATTGACAAAACTAGACTGACGGTGGAGAGTGTGACAGCATCGAGCAGACAGAGAGCTGTGGTTGTAGTTGGAAGAGTCCCATAGCTGTACAGTTGTGTGGAGGCGGAGGAGGTTGTTACTCGTCCTCCTCAGCAGCGGATGCCCATACCGATGGCCATGAAGGTGCCGAACGTCCCCCCGCTCTGCATCATGGTCTTCCCTACTCCTCCCATCAGCTCCCTGCCACGCATGCCGATCCTAGAGACAAAAGAGACAACTTTCATTTAGTGTCAAGTCTCTAGTTTGAATGTTAGACTAACACATATCTAACACATAAATAACGGTGTCAGGTAATTTTGATATGGCTGAACAATAATAGTGCACACTTTTTTAAGAATTCAGTTTAAGAACCGTGTCTGTGTACAATTTTGACTCAACTCGAAATTTACTTGCAGGCCAAGTGTGGATGTTTTGTTTGGATCTATGCAGAGGATGGTCCAAAAATTTGAGAACAACATCTAATATTAATATAGCCTGAAATTGTTTTTGTTTTGTGACTACTCATCATTCAGCCTGACAGTGTGTTCACGTTAGCCTGTTTTCTGTTTGCCTACAAAGCTCTGATTGGCTCTGTTTTTCAAACCAGGAAAAGAGCCGTTAATGAGCACAACAGACCAATAGGAGTTGCTGATAAAATACCTGAGATGTGGACAGCAAGACAGAGGCTAATATTAATCTGTGTGGTGAAGACAAAACCACAATAGGCCAATTACTGCAACTTTTTAATTACTCTTTGCTGTGTGGCTATCATATTAGGGATGTAACAATTAGGTTTTCATGTGTATAATAAGCCAATTTTATATTGAGAATGTTTGGGAGGCAGTTATGGCTGATTTAATTGGTCCACTGAACAGCTCACACTGGCTCCTGGACTAGAACAGCTGGTCTTAATGGAAACCAAATCCACATTTTCAATTCCATCCCATATGCAGTTGCTTTTTCTATAAAGCCCAGAATAGTTTGGGTGCTCACTAAGTTCAGAGTTACCTGAGACAGGAGAAAGTGCCAAACATGGCGCCAGCAGCCATTCCTACTGCAAACCCCATCATGAAGCCCATCTTGACCCGGTCAAAACAGCTGGGCTGGGTCTGGCCATATGGACCTACAGCCACTGGCATCTGGAGAGGAAAGACGGACACAAGACAGGTTAGAGATTAGACAGATGGAGCAGTAGACTAGTAGTGACATACAGTATGATCTGATGGCGTGAGGAACAAAACAATGAGCAGGTCTGAAGGTTCCCAAACTGGAGGTGGAACACTTCTTTCTAGTACATGGTTTTGGCAATTAGTATACAAGAACTCAACACACTTAATAGTTTAATACTAACAGAAAACGAGCACAACACTGCGACTTTAAAATGCCACTGCCAATTAGCTTAGAGACAGCAAGACGTTTATTGTTTTATGAAAATTTTAAGTTATTTTTAGTTTTCTGAGGTTTTCCTGGAGCTGTTTTAACACCATTCAGTTAGTTGAAAAATGTTCCTTTGTGCATTGCATTATGCAATAGTGCAACACTACATAAACCACACAAGCAGTTTTTGAGAATGCATACTGACTTTTTGGGAGTGTACCTTGTCTTGTTTCCACTGTGAACACGTTATATGCTCGAAACCAGCTTAAAATTAGCTAGTATGTGGCTAGTATGGATTGAGGACACTCATGTACCGTTTGAACAGTCGTCCTAAAAGTCAAGACATTTGACCTTTGTATCTAGCTTGCTAATGGTTAATTATTTTACTATAAATCAGTTCCTACTGGTTATTTAAAGGTACATTCAGTTGACAGTCCAAGCCTAGCTACTAACGTTGCCTTAACTAAAGCCATTTGGTAGTTACACTAGCATTAGTTGTCTCTGGATAACGTTAATGATTAAGTTGTGTTGCTAAACCTGTAACGTTAGGTTAGGGTTAGGTTCCTCAGTGTTCTTTAATTAGCTAGCATATAGGCTAACGTTGGCGAGCACACTTGTGTTAACGTTTGCGGACGAAATAACCAGCGGCTTGTTTTAAACCTGTCTTTAAACGATAACTAAACAATAAAGTTAATTCTGTAAAATTCAATATTTATCCCGCTAGATCGTTTGTTGTGCTAGCTTAGCATGCTAACTAACAGGCTAACGTCACCCGTGGCCTTGACAGATAAACACGGCACGTTTTCACCCACAAATTGTGTTTTTGATTAACGTATTCTCGAAAATCCGTCTGAAATCGACCTTACCTTGAACTATGTGTTTAAAATAAGGTTTGTTTTCTGGTTCCTAACTGGAGGATTATCGTAAATTTGAGTGCAGGTGCGTTTAAATGTCTTTCTAGCAGACCTCCATAACCGGATAGAGGAAGGAGAGAAGGACAGAGGAAGCAAATAAAGATGAGAAATAACCTGGAGGAGAAGATGAACAGCGCCAACCCGTGGTTACTTTCATTATCAGTATTATTTAGATTTTAATTATTTACTCACTTATTCAAGAGCGGTCTCCATGAGCTATCTCAGCCCACTTTTCAAAATAAAATCAAACGTACAGCACCTAAATTAACCCACTTCCATACCAACATTTATCAACATTAGTCACATTTTATGTTTTGTTTTTATTTTCAGAACATGTTTGGTATCTGATGCTTCCGAAAATGTGATCAGTCGTATTGACTGGACATTGTATTGTTGTTTCTCTCCATAATTTAATAATCATGATTTTGAATACACAGAATGACGTAGCTGCTTAATATATTTTTTTTATCCTATTGAGAACAAGCTTTAATCATAAAGCGGTTGATGATCCTGAGACGTGTTTTATTAGAGTAGATTACACTGGAGTAGAATAGACTGTTAATTGTTTTATGCTGTTATAATACCTCATTTATTTTCTTTGTCTCATGACACTCCTCAACACGCTTCACTGCTGTAATAATCCATTTATTCCTTACTTAAAATTCCTACTTCTTTTATTCTGGTCTGATAATTGTTTGTTCTGTAATGTGTAATAATACCCATTGCTCTAAATTGGTTCTTGTATTTCCTGCTATTTCATCTTGACCCACTGTTTGTGGTTGGTACATAGGAGATCATTAAAAACTATGTTGAGCTCAAGGAGCTTCTATGTGTCTGCATTCATGTTTCAGCTTAATTTCCTTTCTCTCCCCACAGCATCAATGATGTACCAGTATTTTGTGAAAATTGTTCCTACCATCTACGTGACAACTGATGGAGAGGTGAGTCCAAAATTTTAAGTTTATTTTACATTTGGTCCCCGAAATTCCTCTTTCATTGCAGACCTTATCAATGTTGTTAAAGTGACAAATTGAGAATTAAATTCTTTTATGAAAGGTTAGTGATCCATTTCTTTTTGTAATATTTTGTAGGTTCTTTAGCATTTAAATGAACATGTTGTGTTCCATAAAGTTTCCCTAAAATACCTCATCTAATCTAATCTAATCTTTAATTGAAAGCTGTATCAGGCTGCATTTAACCTGCAGTCCCTCTCATCAGCCTAAAACAGTGTTTTGTTGTCATTTTGTTTTCGCAGGTGGTAAAAACAAACCAGTTCTCAGTCACCAGGCATGAGAAGGTAGCCAACGGGCTAATAGGAGACCAGGGGCTGCCGGGCGTGTTTGTTTTATATGAGCTGTCACCCATGATGGTTAAATTCACAGAGAAACACAGGTAGGAGACAACAGAGGACCTCACATTTAAATCTCATTTAAACCTCGTTTAAATTGGGCAGTTGATGTTGACATTGTACTTACTTTCACATGACGCAGCCCATTTCCTGCTGCTTTTTCAACTCGTGTGCAGACGAGAGCTCCCAGCTTGGCAGTGTATTTGTGTGTTGTTGAAACTCTATAATACAGAAATGACGCGTGAGATGTATCTGAACTTGAGCTAGTTCTGGTCCCATTATCTGTTGTCTGTTATTGATTGTCGATCCCACAGGTGTGAAGACGTTTGCATAAAGATGAAAGTTTCTCTTCATGCTGCTGGGAACCCTCTGAGTCTCTGATTCTTGAGACATTGCAAACGCATGTTGTGCAGCTGAGCTTTGTTCAGACTCTCTCAATGCAATTTTACAAACTAGTAGAGAGAGAGCGGTAAATCAGCCGGGCCGACAAGTTGATATTTCAGTTTTAAATGACCCGCAGAGTATCACAAATCTATAAAAGAAAAAAAATAATCTAATGGAATCTGTTTCAAAGTTCTTTGTTATGTTACGTGTTTATGTTTTAAAAAAATGACTACTGGCTGATAAATATTGTAATCAGATTTTTTAAACTCCCAAATATTGAATCCCAGTATCGGGCTGACTATAGTAGAGATTCTTGTTTGAGTTTGAGTCATGGGCAAAGTGTTTAAAATGATACAAGACATGGAGATGTTTTCCATTCACTGTAATGGTTCAACCAATTTAAAAAGAAGGGGTATTCTAGGTTTGAATACTTCACTCTATCTGATTCATATAGCTTTAGTAAAGATTTTGGACCAACCAGATTCGGAAAATTAACCAGATACTACATTACTGAATAAAAGAATAGTTTTTAAAAGGTGTGTTTTAAAGGGGAAATAGTTTTAAACGACATTTAAAGGCAATACCATGGTTCAAGAAGTACATTTAAATCTGTTACATCTTTAAGGAGGATTTTATTCACAGATGTCAATAAAAGAAGAACGTGAGCTCCTCTAAACCTCATTGCTAAATTAATATATCCTCTCTTTCTCTCTGTCTCTGTTCAGATCGTTCACGCACTTCTTAACAGGAGTTTGTGCCATTATTGGAGGTGTATTTACAGGTCAGTCCCTCTATGTGACCATGTCATGTGACGCTGTGCGTTACCTGATAATATACCGCAGACTCTGAAAGTGGATGAAATCTGACTCTCTTCTTCTGTTCTTCTTCTTCTTCTTCTGTTACTTGTATTTCCTGCAGTGGCCGGTCTGATTGACTCGCTCATCTACCACTCGGCTCGGGTCATCCAGAAGAAGATAGAGCTGGGCAAGGCGTCCTAACAGCGCCCGCCCCGCTGGCCTCCACGGTGCAACACAGACCAAGACACGGACACAGAGACAGAAAGACAGAAAGAAGAGAGACAAACAGACAGACAGACAGAGGGAGACGTTTGGAAACAGAATCAAGCAGTCTGTTTCCCTTCAGTCTTTCTGTCTTCTGTCAGATTGAGTGAGAGAAATACAGAGAGAGACAGATGTTTTAAATCAGCCACATTTTTAATTCCTCCGTCTCTCTTTTTGTTGTGGCAAAGCACTGGAGAGGAACTTGTGGGCCTTTTTGAATTTTGCTCTCCGCTGTTAAATTTCGATGCCAACAGGACAGAGTCAGAATCAGACATCGACCAGAGACTTTTTGAGACTGAACTCGAGCAGAGAAGAGGACGCCGTGCAGCCTCCAGGAGCTTCTTCATGGAGAAAGGGAGCTCCCTTCCCTCCCTCCTGTTTACGCCGTGCTTCAGCGCCGGTCAACGCTCTGATCGCTACACTGAATGTTCGTTAGAGGATGTGTGGTCGAGCCTTTGTTCCAGAGGGGTGAGGACGAGAGGGCATGGACACTTATTAAAGGAATACGTCACCCAAAATGTTTTAATTTTCCTATCAGTCACTCACCCCATGTAACCTGGACTGCTTGATGGGAAAAAATGTTTGTACTCACATTTCTTTACGCAGTCGCAGAAAGCCCGATAGCACATAGCTAATGTTTTCTCATGATTACAGGAAAGTTGTTTTGTGATCTCAGTGTAACAAATGTATTGAGATCACAGAATGATTGTTTTGGTGGAAGGTTTTAATGACGTCTGGTGATATTTTATACTTTTCTTATTGTCAACAGATCCCATGAAAAAAACAAAACCAACAATGAATTGATCCTGCTAACAGTTATTGTGTGTGTATCCAAAGCCTGATATATCTTCTTCCTCTGTGCCACAGAGCTTCATCGTCATCCAAAACCTATTAAAAACACATCAATGAGCCACACTGTTGCACTGGGTGACATGTTCCTTCATTACCATGAACACACACTGTAGTTTATTTTGACTCAATCCAACAAACACCCTCCTGCTGCCCCAAATACTCACTAGAGCACCAAATGTGGATTAATCCGCCGCTGAAAATAGTCCCCAACAAATGTACTATTTCCTCCTATTTGAGTAACGTGTGGTAAAAACTACAGTGACCAGCTGTTGTAGGAAATGATTGAGCCTTTTTTAAAGATTTATGTCTTCAGTAGGAACCAGTTGGCTCGGGGCTTGGAGTGCCACAGACATGATAAGGATGTCAAAGTATCGAGAGATGAAGTAACACATTGTTGGTTTTGGTCTTTTCATGGGAATTATTGACAAAGAAAATGTAAGAAAAATACAGAATATCGCCTACTTTCTCCTTTAAGTTCTCTAAAGTGTTCAAATATATTAACCTTAAATAAAATTCCACTCCCTCAGATAAAGACCCATGTTCAAAGCCAAGCAGGATCTGAAAGGAGAATACCAGTTTGCTAAACTAGTCGCTTGACACGTTTTGATTTTGTGTGTCTTAGGCGAAACCTCTTCCACTGGTTGAAGCTCTGTTCTCTATGAATGGGAGAAAAGAAATCATCTGATACCTGAAACAAAACATTTTGGGTGACGTGTTCCCTTAAAGAATAGCTGTACAAAAAAACAATTCTTGAAACAAGCTGATTGTCTTTTGAAATGGCTGAAATAACGACACTATACAGGCAGATTTTTGCCCTCGCTTGATTTAAAGCCACTATGTGTAGGATTTCGTAAAAAAATGAGACAATCCTGATGGAGTTTGGTGCAGCCTGCGTTGCTTTCGGCCTGTTCATCTCCGTGTCCCTGTGTTGCATCTGTGGGGGAGGGGTCTATCCTGATATTCGGACTGAGTTTTGTCCACTTCATTATTCAGTGTCTGATCACAGCCATTGATGATAAGCCGGTCAGCACAAACTTGCATAAATCCTACACATAGTGGCTTTACTAAACAAATGATTTTAAGACTGAATAAATGATATAATCAGAAGTTGAGAATCCTAAAGGAAGGCCTGCAGCGTGAGTGGAGCCAGATATTTAAGAAGCCAAATTCCTTCAGTGTGTAAGTGGCAGTTGAGGCAAAACCGACGAGCCGCAGCCAAAATTTGCAGCATGTGGCTCCGGTTCTTTTGTCCCCCTTCAGCTTCAGCTTGCTGGGTTGGCTCTGCCTTTCTTCCTCCCCTCCCCTCTGCATCCATCCTCAGTTTCCGACACCTACTGTTTTAAATTGATTGCCACAAGAAAACGTACGCACACTCAGGTGCTGTTTTAGACACAATGACCCTTTTCCTGACGTTTCCCTCAACATGATCATGCAGCTATTTGGAAATTAACTCTACCTTCATATGATTTTACCTCTTTTTGTTAGTGCATTCAGGAGTGTAAATACTGTACAGACACATCCACCGCTGCCTCAGAGAAGGGAGGGAAACGACTAAACACTATGAATCCCACCAGATGGAGTGTTGCACTGCACCGTGTCAGTGTTAAAAACGCACTCAGATTAAGTAGATGAGATTTTTTATTAATATAGGGAAAAGGGCTGCTTCTATTCTGCTTGTTTCTTTCTTTCATCCGCTGGGATAATAGAAAACAATCTGCCCTGTTAGACTGCTGTTAAACAATGTTTTTGTATTTTTTTCTTATTTGGCCTGTGGGTGTTGGGAAGGTTAAAAAGAACCGTAACGCAGCGAGTTGCTTCAGATGACGATCCTCCTCCTGTGGCCCCGGGAGTCTTTCAAAAAGTGTTATTCTTATCCACAAACTGTCAGTTAATGGCAGGGAGGCAGCAGGAAGCTCCCAACCGCAAGAACACAGCGTGTAAACGTCGGGTTGATCCTGACTTTATTCCTGACTCACGTGTTGAGTCAACAGATGAGACCCAGATGTTTCTGTCGGTTTGATCTTCCCCTCTCTGTGTTTATTTTCCAATTTCGACCGTCCAGACTGTTCAAACAGAAACCGACTAACCGGGGTGAGGTTGTTAGTTAAAAGGAATTTTTCTGGAAAGACCACACTGGTGGTTTCACATGTTTTGGCCAAATTAACAACAAATCAGACATAGTTTATATCACGACCGACTGTTTTTATTTCAATATGTTAAGAACATCAAATTTACAGATTGGAACTTGCTTCAAGTTAGTGTCCAACAGTCAGTCACTGTTCTTTTTAATTTATTTTTTTCATCATATGGTAAAGTTGTAATTATTGGTGAGTTCATGGACTATTGGCAATCCAAAATCTCAAGAGTCTACTGCCTAATGCCAAATTCCACAGGTGCTTTGCTTTTTAATAGGGCTGCGACTTATTTTCATGATGAATTAATCTATTATTTTTAATCATTTGATCATTTGGTCTATAAAATGTCCGACAATATTGGAAGAAAAGCCCCTCACAATGTCCCAGAGCCCAAGGTGACACCTTCATATGTCTTGTTTTGTCCGACCAACTGTCCAAAACCCAAAGATGTTCAGTTTACAATGACGTGAAAACTGAGAAGAGCAGCAAATCTTAACATTTGAGAAGCTGGAACGAGAGACCGTTTGCTTTAAAAATGAACTGTAGTTTCTTGAACATGTTAAAGAACCTCGTGGACCGGTATCCTTTACAGGACGTCTTGTGTCTGCTTACTGTGCATCTTTGGGTTGGATTTTTTTCCGACAACATAGCTTTCTAACGCCATGTTTTTTTGGCAGTTGACTCTCAAATCTCAGATTTTTTTAGTATTCTCAAATGCCACACCAGGAAGGTATTCTACAGTATATACTCCCTGCTTTACCACATGACAATATAACTTGTTCACTGTGGACAGGCAGTGACAGGCTTTTTTAAAAAGTGGTTTCTTCTGTTTCTGTCTGTCCCTAACAGACTAGAACCATGAAACATATCACTTCCTTCCCGCTGGAGGGTTTTTAATCCCACTAATGATGTACATTTATTCAAATATGTCACAGGTTATTGCTTGAAGTACAAACTCTCAAAAACACTTGAGACAGTCAGACTTTGCAGCACTGGACCAAACCTCTTTTTTTCATGGTTTTAAACAACACTCAATTTCTGTTTGACTCTTCTCTAGATTCACTGAGTTGACAGACAAATAGAGTACGTAATAGCAGCTACGGCTAATGTCATGATGAAGTTCACCCAGGATGTGAAGACACTGTTGGTTCAGTGTGAATCTGTGACAGACTGAAGCTCATGTGACTGTTGCAGGAGTTTTATGGCTGTAAAGAGACACTTTGATGATCATAAGTATCAGAACTGTCCAATATTTCTTCTCTCTCTGTGTTTAAATAGCTTCTGAACGCTGATTGATGAAGTTTGAACATGAAAGGTCCTGATAATTCAGCTGTTGATGGTCGATTGTCGCACCTTTTAACATCTAAATCAGGGGCAGGGGTTGTGTGTGTGTGTGTGTGTGTGTGTGTGTGTGTGTGTGTGTGTGTGCTGATGCCAGTTGCCGTGAGTGTGTGGATGAGTGTGAGAGAGAAATGTATTTATATTTTGATTGTCCTCAAACAGTTTTTAAAATGACAGAAAATAAATGTTGAATACACCAGCTTCAACTGTCGGCCTCCGCGTTATTTTGGTTTTAATATTATAATGTAATCTTACAAATTTGATTAAACCAGATTTACAGTATGGTAGTTAAAGAAATTCTTGGTTGATTGTACGTCTTTTTACAAACTAATTCTGTTTAGTGAGGTAACTGTGATGAAGTTGGTTGGGAGCAACAGTTAGCGGATTAGCATCAGTTCATCAGGGACACCCAACACTCAAAGTCAGAGTCACGTCAAGTATCACCTGTGGAAGAACCACATTAAGTGAAAGGTCATAGGAAGCACAACACAGAGATCAATCTAGTTAGTCAACATTCAGAGAGTCCACAAGAGTAAAAGTAAAAAGTAACAGTAAATTAACTGTCGATTAGCAACACGTTAGCTGCTTCTTTTTTTCTTTTTGCTTGTTTCTGCCACATAATCTTTTATTTCCACCGCATTTTTCTCAACCGAACAACAAAGCATTTCACCACAAAGAAAAACCAGTGTGTCCCGGCTGAAGTGAGCAAACTGATGACCCCCAGAGGTCAGGTGTGGCTCCTGGCTGACCTCTGACCCCTCTGACCAAACACACCTGTATGTCTTTTCAGGGGGAGACGTGGAAAAAAACTGATTTCTGACTGAGTCGTCTGAAGCAGCAGATACATGTCTCGTCATTCTTCACAAATCAGACTGAACAGAAAATCTATGAAACAAAGTAGTTGTGTTTCTTAAAAGTTAGATTTGATGTAACTCTTCTCTTCTTCAGTAATTTCAAAGTCCAGTTTCTTCCTTAATGAGCAGCAGTTACATCTGTCAGCCACTAGATGGCGACCGTGTGCTTCAAACTGTTTAGTGCTTACCACTATCCTCACACACACACACACACACACACACACACACACACACACACACAGAGAGAGAGAGAGAGAGAGAACAGAACATCTGAATGAAATTACAGCCAGTTTGAGTAACTTCCTGTGTGTGTGTGTGTGTGTGTGTGTGTGTGTCAGAGCCACATAAGGCTGAGCAGTCCAGCATTTCAGTCCACAGAGAATAGTTTGATACTGGAAATATAATTATGTGTCTGGGGCGTAGTGCTCTCTATCTGTGTGTGTGTGTGTGTGTGTGTGTGTGTGTGTGTGTGTGTGTGTGTGTGTCCTCACAGGGGCAGAAAGACATAATCGGGTTAATTTCTAACACTGACACTGATATTTGCTTCACACATTTACGTAGTTGTGGAAGTGGTGTACTTCATTACGAGTAAAAGTCCTGCATTCATAGTTTTACTTAAGTAGAAGTACAGAAGTATTATCCACAAAGTAAAAGTAGTCATTAGGTGTCAGAATGGCCCCGTCAGACAGTTATATTTTCATTTATTGTCATGTTAGGCTTACTGGATTAGTACTACTGATGAAGTAGCATTTTAATGCTGCAGCTGGTCGAGCTGATGTTCATTTTAATCTATATTTGAATCTATATCAAATCATACATGCTGATTATATGCTTCGTATGTAAAGAATCTTCAAGGTAACTAGTAACAACAACTCTTAAATAAATAAAGTAAAATGTACAATATTTCTCTCTGAAGTGCAGTGAAATAAAAGTTTAAAGTAGTATAAAATGGAAATACTGGAGTAAAGTACGGGAAATGTGTCGTTAAGTATAATACTTGAGAAAATGTACTTAGCAACAGTCCCAGTCACTTCGTCAGTGAGTAAGATTCCTGAGAGATTTCAGTAAAATGTGGTGCAACATTCAGCCGTGAGCCAAGGAACAAATTATGAGTTTTGATGCAGATCCAGGAACCTTTTACTTCTTAATATTGTAGGACATTATTTTTTTACTGTTTTCTCATAAACTATTGCACATACTTGAATGTGAATCTCCCACATGTATCTACTGATCATTTATCGCTATTCTGAAGCATAAATGTTTTCTGTTATTAAAAAGGCCTTGACAGAGTTATATGGCTCTGTCAGTTTTTTCCGGTTCTAAATATATACGTTTTATATTGTAGGAACTTCACCGTGTTCTAGACAATACAACAATATACTGTACATCTTCAGATTCACATGCTAAATTGACAGCTGTCCAGCTTCTGGGGTTGTGAGGATTTCGGGACTTCAACCCTTTTAGAGGTTAATTTTAGAGTTCATAGTTCAGTTTTAATTTGTCATTTAGGGTTCGTTTGTAGGGTTTGTAGTGTTAGATAGGAGGGCTTTTTGTTGTGTTTTAGTTTTAGGGAAAAGGAAGATAACTTTATTGTCAATGTGCACATACAAAAACCCACACACGTGCATTTCTTCAGGGGGGCCAGAGGTCGGGATCAAGCACAGGGGGCATTGCCACCAACAGCACCAGGGGCATTGCCCCTGGTGCTGTTGGTGGAGGTTCAGTGCCTTGATTAAGAGCACTGACAGCTGGTGGCACTGTGGATGTAAAAGCAGCCTTAGTTAGTTCAGGGATTATTCTAAATCTTAGGTTGTAATTTTAAGATTCAGAGATGATTGTGTTAGGTTCAGTTATGGTTAGGTTGGGTTTCAGTGTTTTTTTATTTAGAGTGTAGGGTTAATGAGGTTTAGGTAATGATTTGAGGTCTATAGTCTGGACTTAAGGTTAGACTTGAGGTTTCGGTTTCTGTGTTTATTTCTAGGCTCTTTGGTTTAAGATGTGTTGGGTCTAGATTTAGGGTTAAGATGTAACTAGAGGTTTATGATTCTGGTTTATTTAGAGGGTGCAGGACTTAGACTTTAGGTAATGATCAGAGTCATAGAGGAGATGGGATGTTGTCATTAGTGAAGTCAGTTGATGTGCGGGGGATGGGAATATTTGAGAGCAAACTGATAAAGAAACCAAACCACAGCACACGGAGAGAGCCATGTTAGCTGAAGTAGAGACTCTAGAGTCTAGAGCAGCATTTAGCACAGGTGCTCACAGTTCCACCCACATGATTATCTGCAAGACAATTAGGACAATGAGCAGCCTCTTTCCACCTGGTATTAACATGTGATCTGTATCTGGGTGTCTTATCTGGATCAGGAAAAAACGCATGTTAATGCACTGCAATCTGAAGGCTATCAGATCAGCCAGACCACAGCTGGAGGTGTTCTGACAGACATGTATATAAGAAGGTTGGGAACCAAAGATCTAGATAGTGTATCCAGATACAGATCGCATGCTTGCATCAGGTGGGAATGGGGTCTCCTTTGAATTTTCCATACCAGTGTCGATACAATACCTGGATTTGAGTGTCCAAAACCAAAACGATGAGAAACCAAAGAACTCAAATGTTAAATGTTTTCTAAACACAAACAGCTGTACAAAATTAAAATTGGCACATTTTTGACTTGAATCGTGAACTATGTGATCAAAGGAGAAAGAAAGAAGAAAGAAAGTGAACAAGACTACGAATCAGATCAGACAAAGCCAGCTTTCGACACTTGACGGTTTTCCTTGAAGGATGTTGATTTTTCTGACTTGCAGAAGTGAGAACACAGACTGACTCTTCTCAGGGCAGTATAGTCTCTCTCTCTCTCGTATGATTTATTATTTGTTTTAGTGTGAATCACACAACTGGACAGCAACAAAACTGAGAACACATAATCAAATGACAGAAATCTTCCTTTTAATCCAACACATACACCAGCTCACACACTGTCCCACACTACTGCAGACACAGACGCCCTTATACGGCTGTGTATTCACACCACAGACCGTATATAAAGATGGACAATATGACAGCTCCCCAAAAGTGAAGCCAAAACATCTCGATCGCCCCCTGGTAGCCAAACTGAAAAATCAAAGTATACGTCAAATACATTTTTCCCAAAGATGGTTTCTGTCATTTTAGGTAGTTCTTATTACGCTGATGTTTGTTCAAGTGTTCATTTTTCTGATAAGTTTGGTTTTAATTAGTTATTTGATGCTATAAAAAGGATGTGTGACGTCAACTGAGAGTGTGCTCACGATCGGTTCAGGCGGGTGTATAGGCGGGAATTCAGTACCACGCAGACTCCGGCTCCAAATGACGTCACCACTGCAAAATGGCAGCTCCCGTATCCGAGGTATTTTGGCTTCATTTTTGTGCAGTAGGAGGAAGTGGAGATGCGTCGTCCATCTTTATATACAGTCTATGGTTCACACACAGTAGTAGTACAAACACACACACATTTTACTGTAACCTTAACCAAACTATCAGAAATAAGTTTCTGCTGAAGTTCTTGAGAATATCTGGACACACACACACACATACACTCAATGAGAATACACCACACACTGATGAGCAGAGGTTCAGACAGTTTGTCTGTCTGTGTGTGTGTGTGTGTTGCAGTCAGACTGAAGTGAAAGAGGAGGCTGGAAATGATTAAAAATCCAACTTTTCTGCCAGTTTTCTGTCTGCGGGATTCAGAAGCAATGATGGAAAAACCTGTTGGCTTGTTAAAGTGAAGTCAGATTTTTACTCATCCGTGGCACATTACATTTATACCAGCAGGAGCTGATAGGGTTGTCGATCAATACCAAAGCGACGTTCCTTGTGCGTTGTTGTGATTACTGGCAGTACCAGAAGCTAGCTGGTGTGCTATCTACATCTAGCTTCCCTGCTAAAACAAAGCACATTTAAGAGCACACACCCATACTTCCTCAGTTTGCATTCTTGTCTGTTCTTGTGAAATATCATCAGTCACAACCCAAAGTACTGTCCCAATACAAAGTCCACATCAAGCCAAGAATGGCCCCAATGACCGCAAGTGTTCCAACCATGGATCATAATAACTGGATACTGGACTCAAAGATGACGGCCATTCATTTGAATTAAAATTGCCCGCCCGGCACATGAGCCAAAACGGTTTTCTCTTCCTCGTGCATATGTCCACATATGCATTAGTGTTTCTTCCCCTGGCCCCGCCCCATTCAATCTATAGACTTCACACTGGGATGACATCACACACAGAAACATAGCTTATCAAGGCTCTGGGAAAGTTTTACAAAAATACAAAGAGCAATAATTTACCTTGTTGGCAGTTTGAGGTGTCTTTATTATACAGATGTCTATTTTATAATGGAGGTCTATGGGTTTTTGGGCTGCAGGTCAATTTTTCTGCTGCAGTACTGCGATTGGCCACTGGGGTAAATTGGCGACTGACTGGCCACACTGTATCCAGCTCTCCTAATACATCCACAGAGCTGACTTCAGCGTGAACAATCATATTAAAATCATGTTTTATAACAGTGAGGGTGGAGCTGTTGACTCACAGTCAATGTTTGAAAAAAAACTAGTTAAGCGGGCCTTTAAATTGAGATTATTTTGTCATAGACCAGTTGTACGGTGGGAACGCTGATGTCCCTAAAGAAAACTGTGTACTGTGTCCTCCCATTTTCAATTTGCCCAGTACTAACTCTCATTTCCTACAGTGCTTGGATTATTGCAATGACCTCCCATCAGACATAGAAACCAGTTCATGAACCCCGGATTGTAAAGTATGCTGTGCGACATTCAAAGATATAGAAA
This sequence comes from Macquaria ambigua, assembly GCA_008360985.2. Taxonomy (NCBI): domain Eukaryota; kingdom Metazoa; phylum Chordata; class Actinopteri; order Centrarchiformes; family Percichthyidae; genus Macquaria; species Macquaria ambigua. The sequence continues at coordinate 94,020 of VMKM01001229.1, read as the reverse complement.
ACAGAAACACACAGCAGACGTTTTGTTAAAAAATAGTAAAATCACAGCTTCTCAGAGTCTGTAGTGCTCTAAATGTTCTCATTACATTAATTACTTATGAAGCCTCCTTCCATTTATGGAAGAGAAATAAGCATCTGTTGGAATGTTTTGGTATTATTTGGAAAGAGTAATTTCCCGTCCTGGAAGCACCCCTCCAAGCTTCCAGCAGGCTGACATACTTACTGGCACTAGTCTATAAACAAATGAGATAAGATACAGTGTTACCCTGGAACGACTCCCACTTCTGATCGCACTGACCCTCCTATTTTCTCTCTTTCCCCAGTGCTTTTTCTCGATCATCCATCTTCATGAACCGGCTCACAGGGAGGTTTGTCTGTGGTCTTAAATTATCAAGTTATTGTCTGTATCAGTCTAAATCCCTGGAAGAGCTGGAACTCCACTATCTTTACAGCAACAGGAACTCACTGCCCTTACTGCTCAACAGCCAGAGTACTATGAAATCATACTCAATCTATAGAATTGATTTATTCAAACAATATACCATATACAGTTATTAACTGTAATATATAGCTTTGATCTACCCACTCAAGGAAAAGACAAGCCTATCACCCCTTTCTGAGGTTTAAAGGGTTTAGATATTTTCCCTCTATGTCAGCTTTGTGCGTGCGTGTGTGTGTGTGTGTGTGTGTGTGTGTGTTGTTGGCGTTGTATTCACACACTCATCCACCTACTTCCTGTCTCTGGATTATGATGCCATCAATGCTAGCCGCTGCTCTATCAGCTGGGATCTACCAGCTACGGATGTTAGCTTTGGGATTTGCGCACACAGTGGACAACCTCATACACACACACACACACACACACACACACACACACACACTTTGGCTTGCTGGTAGAAAAAGGAAAAGGCGTAGTCAGTGGTTCTGCTGACCAGATGTGTTGGTTTGTGAATCAGAACTGAAAGTAGAACAGTGAGCAGCACTGGGTTCATTACAAAGAAGTCTTAACTCTTTGTCTGCCAGTAATCAATTAGTTTCTCCCCATCTTCTCTTCCATCCAATCTCTGGGTGTGTCTCTCTCTGGTTCAGTAGGTGGTGAACTGCCCAAATATTAGCACTAATTTGGTGATTCGCAGGTCCAAAGACGTCTAGACATCGAGGTTAAAACAGGGCTACCTTTGGTTTGATTTGTTGGATGTCCAGGATACAGATAACCGTTGTTTCTATGGAATTTAAATGATTATGTTTCAGTGTGAAGCAGGTCCTAACTACAGATTTAAATATAGTGATTTAAATGCTGTTGAACAACAGTTACATGTAGCCCAGACATTGAAAGAAAATAAATTTTAAAGTGAAAATTACCAGGTCAGTGCTTACAGGGAGGTTTTGTAGTCTGTCCCAGTAAGAAAATCATTCCAGTGTTCTGAAAGTTTAGCTTATTAAGAAATTCCCAGAATGCAGTGTAAAAAAAAAAAAGTGGGTGACTGTGCTTCATGTTCTGCTGCTGTTAAGCTATAACCCACCTACTGATGTACTTACTAAAGATGAAGACACACTGAAACATACAAACACCCCAAACAAAACTACTGTTTCCACCAACATGTCTTGGCTTTTTCGTCACAGTTGAGGAGGGGCCACAGAATTCAGCTTAAATTAACTTTTAAAGAGACGCATACAAGCTAGTTTTGAGCAGCAAAAGCGTTTTTTGCACACGGTATGTTTATCGTTGGAAACATAATACACCAATACATTAAATGTAATCATGTGCACAGTGCAACTTTTTTTTTTAATAAATAATAATGATATTGTGGTGTTTCTCTTCAAACTGGTTTAGGCAAGCACATTTTAGCCAGTTCGTAAAGGAACAGTCAAAGTTCTTGTGAAATGTGTTTATTAGCTGTTAGCAGACGAGAAATAGAAATACGTTTCTTGTCAGTGCATCAAGTACAGAGAAAGGTCCAAGATGTCTTTAGCCTAGCTTAATACAAAAACAGCTAGCTCTCTGGTTTACATATATTATAGCAGTTAGCAAGGTAATCACCAGTATGTCTAAGAGTCAGCTGGGTTTTGTTTTGTTGAGTTACGGCAGCTAAAACCACAATGGAAATGTTTTTACATTTCTAATTCTACATGTGTTAATTAAACACAATACAAGATAAATCGATTAATTTGTTGTTGGAAACGTGGCGAGATTAAACTGTTTGGGCTGTAACATCCCGTTCTGTACTCTAGGTCCTTTTCCTGTTTTATTTTGATAGACTTTTCATCTTGTGTGTATGTTCTGATTTTACTTCCTGTCTTTGTCTGTTTTCCCACCAGTTTTGTGTCTCACCTGTGTTTAATTAGTCACCTGATCTCCATTAGCCTATCGGCTCCTGTTTTGTATTTATACCTGTGTTCTTCATCTCTCTTGTTGCAAGTTCGTCTCAGTACCTCCGTGTCTAGCGTTCTAGCTAGTGATGGCCGATCGAGGCTTTGTTGAAGCTTCGACACTTGATTCAAAAAATGGTTCATTACTCGAGGCCTCAATGACACCGTGCTCGAGTAGGACATCTAGTGGTCAATAAAATGAAGTGCAATGGAGACGTGTCATTTATTGGTTCATGGATTGTTTGGGATATATATATATATATATAGCTATATATATATATGTAATATAGCTATCTATATATATCTTATGTAGAACTATCTATCTAGTGTTATCTAACTATGTAACTAATATATCTATCTCTCTCTCTGTGTAGCTAACTATCTAACTATTATCGACACTGATTCTCCACAAACTACGCAATCTACGCAAAACACTACTAACTCTCACAGCAACAAACCAACCTACTCTGCAAAGAGATATTCAAATGAACGCCACTAAATAGAGACAACCTATCCCTGAACACACTCGATCCCGCCAAGTGATTCACATGACAAACCGAACCAATCAGGTGATTCGTATGACGTTCGAAGCACTCAACTGCTTCGGACGTCACTAAACTGCGTCATACGTCACTAGTCACGTGACCAAACCACACCAAACCACACCTCAGCACAGTGGTTCGATACAACTGTTTCATGAGCTACCGCGCATGTGTCGGAGCCTCAGGTGTCAGAGGACCATCACTAGTTCTAGCGTTCATTTTCCTTGTGTGTTGGTTTACCTGTGTATGATCTTGCTTGTGTTGGACTACGGCCTTGTCTTCTCCCTGCTGGACTTGTTGCCTGTGTGGACTGATCTTTGTGTACCAAACCCCTTTTTCACAAGTAAAGACTGTTTTACTCTACGTCTGGCTCTGGGTCGTGCATTTGAGTCCTGTTCCTGGTTTTTGTCTATCCCAGTCGTTACATGGGCACCCCAGGTTAAAAAATGAGCTACTGTGCTTCTGTTCAACCCACCCAATAAAATAATACATGTGTATAGGCGTATTGGTGTGTGTTCGGTGGACAGGAGGATTTATTTTACCCTTTTCCTCTTTCTTGTATCCTATCATTTTCAGCTCACCTGATGTTAATCAGACACATTACACCCAGTGGAGGTACGTATGTTAGCTTGCGAGGCAGCTAGATTTGCGAGATCACACGAGAATCCATCTTGCCAGGCTTCAAGTTATGCACTTGTGGCTAAACCACAGTGGTTCGGACTAATCAGCATCTTATGAAGAACCACTGGCATCTACGTTTGTGGTTTAGGTGTGACGACTGCGACTGTTTGTTCGAAAACAACAATGGCGGCTCCTAAAGAGGTTAGTGTAGATCGTAGATGCTGCTATAGCATCAGATATATCAGAACTGTAGAGTATTTCTTCATTGAAAGAAGAGCAAAGAACGGCACTGGAGGCTTTTCTCGATGGAAAAGTTGTTTTCGCTCTTCTCCCGACTGGCTTCGGCTCTCCTACTACGTAATATAGTTTGTCGATCTGATTGGTTGATAGACAGATGGTTCATCCAATCACCTGCCAAGTATTTTTTAAAAGTGCCTGCCCTTTTTCAAACAGCTTCCAAGGACGACTTCTTAGATGGTTCGGTGTAACGAACAATCTGGCGTGTCAGGTTAGTACGTCTGAATAAGAAACAGGGAACAGGAGAGGACTGAAATGATTTCGGACAGGGTGACTGAGCGACGAACTTCCTGTACTGATTTACTCTGCCAACCAGACAGTTTGGATCGTACTTCCCTCAGAGAGTGAACAGCTGAATTTGACTCATCATTTAGTCTGAAGCTGGTTCATTCCCTCCACAACAAAATGGAAAATATCAAAAAGAGTCCACCATCACTTTATTCAGATTTTTTCAGGCATGAGTCTGCCTCTGATCCACAGTGACTCACACTGAGGTTGTTCTGTGTTTTATAAGCTCATGGAAATCACTTCCACAAAGAATCACAACAGATGAATCAGTAGAAGCTTAATGGGGCATGGTGGTGGTTTACCATAGTTTGGCACATGTCCTTCCTTCCAGACAGCCATTGGTTTAAATTTAGTATAGTTCAAAAAGTATGTTTAAAAAAACCTTGAAACCTGCTGCAGATAGATGATCAATCACAGTGAACCAGTGATTAATAGGTTTCAGTTACTGTCATAAGTTAATGCAGTCGTGAGCAGGGACTGAATTAGACTTTTTTATCCCATGGCTCATTAGTGAACCACATTTGGGCAGCTACCTATCAATTCTCAGGCGTCAGAGCATCTTTCGGAGATTTCTCCATGGTCATTACCACATGATGACATAACTTTAACAAAAATTAAATCAACTAAATGTTCACATGATGGATTTTAAGAGTCTGTTGATTTTCATATTGTACTGAAATGAATTAAAGGCAGTGGAGGCCTGAAATTAAGGAGATCAATGTCACAAGACTAAAGGTTAAAACACAATAGCGGCGTACAACATGCGTCAAAACATCCACTTCCATCATTTTTATTGAGATAAATAGTAGGTGGCGCTAATTTTCCAGCCGGGTTCCATTAAACTACAAAAGAAGAGGGCGCAACGAGATGACGTGATTAAAAGAGGATCAGTCAAACCTCAAACCATGTAAAACAATGTGAAAAAACATGACAAAATATGATATTTATGATTGTTTCATATCAGTTTGAGGAAGGTTACAGTCTCCTCGTCGCTCCACACAGAGCTGATGTTTTCGTCTCTTCAGTAGAAGCTTCACTGACAAAGAAGTCACATGTACGTCATGATTTATGCACTAAGTCTGTTTCCGTTGCACCTTGTCGCATTTTGTTTTTACCGATACATCAACTTTTCCACCTCAGCCAAGCATGAAAACTTTGTTACGCTGTCACACTGCTTTGTTTTCAGGACTCGCAAGCCAAAAAGGTTTGGAACCGCTGCTGTACGTTTGGCGCTTCACTTCCCTCTTTCTTCGATTTCTGTGAAGCTCTTTGATGCAAACCTGGCTGCTCTTTAGAGTTGTGTAAATGAAGCTGGCTTAATTTTTGGTTACAAGACAAGTAGTCTAACATTATGTCGCTGTTTATACGGTGTTTCTGTTTTATTACAGCACAAGATTTGAAGCTGCACTGTCTGTTTATTAAACTCTTCAGTGTCTCCCCCTTCAGTTCAGCTTGACAGTGATGGCTGGTTGACAGGTAGCTGTCCAGTTACCTTGTCAGTCATGTGACTTTTGTTGACAAGCCCTGGTTTGCTTGTAAAATACTTGGTGTGAAAGTCAAAGAGCCAGATAGAAACATACCGCTCTCAGCTCCTTGAGTCTGAGCTTTATTTCATAATATCACCACAAGCTTTTTTATATTTACAGATGAGGAATTGAGAGTCACTCCTGACTCTTAAATTCCTCCTGTTCATTACTTGTTTTGTTCTGGAGGAACTGAAGGCAGCAGACGACTCTGCAGTGAGTCAGTCCAGCATCTACAGCCCTGAGGAGGGAAGTTCAGGCTTTTCCCAAACCATACATCTATTTTGGATTTTTTTTTTTCAAAATGATTTCGCAAAATGAAGTTCTTCATTCAATGTCCTTTAAATATCAAGGATTCAGTCTGTGTCTGTGTGACTGTGGTCAGACTGCTGACAAATCTCTTTGTTTTTGTTAAATCTGAGCCCTGTTGCACATCAGGGTGTTTCCAGAAAAGTGTCAAATACATCCTCATGTCCAAGACACCTCTCACCTCTTTATGAGAACATTTTGTTGTAAGTCAAGATTAAAGTCTTGGTTGGAGGGAACATAGCTGCACCTATTCACCTGTTGATCTCTCGCTCCATCTTACCCCTCACACGTCCTCGAATTCCAAAGCAATCCACCGTTTTCCAGCAGAGTAGATGGCTGCAGTCTCCAGACATCCCAGCTGCTTCACACTCAAACTGTCCCAGTACCAGCTGGAGGTCATGATGAAGCCAGCAGAACTACGTCACCCTCTAAAGCAAAAATACAATCCAGAGGCCACCGTACGGGACACTCTCCGTCCTTTGGCTGCACTTTGAGATTCTGTCCACAAGTGTAGCTACCACTGAGGCCCACGAGGTCTGGACCTGAGTGACTTTGACCACAGGCTGCTTCTTTTTTGGTTGTTTTTTTTTTTGTATACAAATGCATCTATGGGTGAAAGCTACTTTTGTAACCTAAGTAGCATAATTTTAATTGCTCCTGTGGACATCGGGTTAGGGCCTAGAACCAAGAACACAATATAATCCCTACTTTATTGTCACATCACACATCAATTAATCAAATAATACTGCAGCCCTAGTTGTATTGTTATTAGTGTGAAATTACAAATCATAACTTCAGTCTTTCATGACCTGCAAAGGTGGTGACACAGTACACTAGCCTGGTTACAGACTTCTGAATCTCTGCCCACAGCTCCGATTAGGTCCACTGTTGTGCTCACTGACACCTGTTTACCCTGTTGAGCCCATTGGCTCGGTTAAGACTGGGGACGCCATCATCCTTTGCCAGAGACAGAAAAATGGCCACAAAATTGGTTTCAAGTGTGGATGAGATCGATGCAATTGTTGTCAGTCACCTTACAGAGATATTGTATATTTCTTCGACTGATGAGACAAACGTTAAGTTTACTGCTCCTGGCAACCGCTACTGCACCTTCTGACTGAAAGGACACGTCACTCACTACTGATTGATTGGGGCAAAATACATAAAAAAACGTAAACGTAAAATTTGTGTGATCAAGCCGGAGGTGTATCTACCTGGAACTGAACTCCAGGTGTGTGCTAAGGTGAACAGGTACTTTCTTGTTTTTCCACTTGTGTATGAATTTATTTCTGTTGTGTGTATTTCTGCGCCTTGATGCTTGTAGATGTGTATGAGTATGTATGTGTGTGTGTGTACTTAATGACACTGCGTATATCTGTGTGTAGGTGTGTGTGAGAGTAAGTAACTTCAAACCTGCTGAGCAACAGTCTGAGCTTCATTTCATCATTTCACCAAGAACAGGAAGTGAATTTGTGTGTGAACATGTAAACTGTGTGTGTGTGTGTGTGTGTGTGTGTGTGTGTGTGAGTGATAGAGAGAGAACTTTAAAGGTGGGCCTCCCCTTTAAATCCCTCCAGCTGAAAAGCTCTCAGCATTTTTTTTCTCTCCACACATCATTCCACATGCCGTGTGGACGCCACGTCAGCTGTGTCAGCCTGACTCTGCACAGTGTGTGTGTGTGTGTGTGTGTGTGTGTGTGTTTAAAGAGCTCTGTATGAGGCTGTCTGCAGCAGCAGGGAGCAGTCAGAGCCCATATTTCACTGTCAGACTCATGTAGATGCAGATTATGTGAGTTTAATATTTCAGTTCTTCACAGGCTCAAAGAGTCACTTCAGTTTTGGTCCAGTGAGTGTTTCAGTTTACAGCCTCTGTGGTTTCCTGCAGTAAATACCTTGGAATCAAATAAAAACTGTATTCAACAACTCTAGTTGAAAACTGAACTCCAACACATTGACCTCTGTTTTGTGCAGCATATCATCATAGCAGAGATGCCTCGCCTGAAAACAATATGTTCGTATGTTCGCTTCATGGTTATTCATCAGAACAGCCTCAATCAGTCACAATCAGTGTGAGGAGAACAAGAGTTACATATGTAACTGTGGTTCTATGAGTACTGGATGAACGCTAGAGATGGAAATTCAGGTATTCAGGAAGAATTAAAATGGAAACTCACCACCAAAGTAGAGGAGCTTACTAACTCTGCTAACCAAGTTCTTTTGGGGGGAAAACCTGGAGGTCAATATAATGAACTGAGGTGGATGAAGAGAAAAATGCATTGTTAAAATGCAGGCAAATGAAGATAAAAGACAGTAGAAAAGTGCAGTAGTACTTATCTGGAGTTATGAGTACTCGAAAGTGAAGATGAGATATCTTTGAGTTACTAGTGAAAATCTCTTTTACATAACATACAAAAAAAGAGAGGGGGGTATCTGGATGGATATCTAGAGAGCGGTGTCAGGTGTTAAGCCTGTGACGAACCCTGACAAATCGTTTTTTTTATTTTGGTCTCCACAGTGTCGAGGCAGCGAGCCACAGCCAACACATTCCTGCCTGAAATAGAGCGAGTGTTGGATTTCATCGACCTGACCTGCTCAGCTGCATTACACAGATCGTATCCTTGGTGATGACATAGTGGGACATTTATTCTCGGAGCGGACCGCGTGTTCTGAACAAGGCATGCCACGGCAGCATGTGTGTGGGCGGGGCCAGCTGCGGCAGGGCGGCAGGGCGGCCGGCCAACCAGCGGTGTTGGCGCCACCACTGCTGGAACACATGGTCAGGAGTGAAGGAGTGCAGCCTGGGACAAAAGTACATTACGCTGGCGTTAAATGTAAATACTCAACATTTGAAAGCACTGCTTGCTTTTGGCTTTGTACGGAGCCCCGGAGTGGCCATAGAGAGAAAAAATATATATTTCGAGGCCACGTTTTACTACATCGAGGGCTCGAAATGCTATTGCATGCGCACGAGATACAATTCGTTACCACGTCTTGGTTAATTTGTGTGCACGTCTTAATCCAAGTATACCCACCGTGCATAAAGACGCACACAACTCATTCAACAACACCGTTAGCTATCCCCTAAATACAAAAAGAGCTATATACCAGCTGTTTATATATGCTTTTTCTTTTTTTCTAAAACATTCAGTAACTCCATTGTCTATGGGTTTGCTTTCTTACATTCTAAATTAATCATGTTCATGTATTAACCGTGGACCTTTACTCTAATATTTGCATTGTTTTTAACTATCCCTAATATGCCTTCAGGGCAGAAGGTTGGAATAAACTATGACTGTCTGGCAAGTTGTCAGAAAACGGACTGAGTTTTTTTGGTAAACTCATATGTGTGCCACGTTACGCGTACAAGTGCCTTAAGCAGTGTTTCTCTGTTTGCTCTATTTCATAATTTTCATCCGCCGGTTCTGGAACCAGATCTTCACCTGCCGCTCCGTCAGGTTAAGCGTGCGCGCCACCTCACGCCGCTGGTCCCACGTGAGGTACGTTTAACAGAAACTTCTCCAGCTCGAGCGTCTGGTATTTGGTGTACGGGCACCGCTTGTTCCTGGAGGAGCGCGCGTAAGGCACTTGTATACGTAACGTGGCACACATACGAGTTTGCCGAAAAACCTCAGTCCGTAAATACTCTTTTTTGTATTTAGGGGATAGCTAACGGTGTTGTTGAATGAGTTGTGTGCGTCTTTACGCACGGTGGGTATACTTGGATTAAGACGTGTGCATGAATTAACCAAAATTGGTAACGAATTGTATCTCGTGCGCATGCAATAGCATTTCGAGCCCTCAAATTTTTTTCTTTTCTCTCTATGGCCACTCCGGGGCTCCGTAGCTTTGTGAGTGGGAACAATTTTCCTCCACCATTTATAAAAATCATATCAGGAGACGTTTGTTCATTTGTTGAGGAAAGAATTATTCCATCATCATTTTCCAAAGTGGACATGATGTACAGCAGGTTGAAATTAAACCTGACAAATATAGAATGACTCTGCAGCCAAACACAGTTCGGGCTCAGTGTCACTCTGCGAACACTTCGTCATGTGAAGAGAGAAAAAAAACTCCCGCCAACCAGCTGTCCAAAACGAGTGTTGCTACTCCCAGAAGATCACCCAGTGAACCTGGAGGAGGAGGAGGAGGAGGAGGAGGAGGAGGGTGGTGGGTTCGTCAGGTTATTGGGTTCAGTCCCAGTCATGGAGAGAAAGGGAACATCAGGGGAATGTGTGTGTGTGTGTGGGGCAGCAAAGGGTTGCCAAATATGGCGAGGGGAGACGAGCATCCAAACATGTCCGATGTGTGTGTGTGTGTGTGTGTGTGTGTGTGTGTGAGAGAGAGAGAGAGAGAGAGAGAGAGAGAGAGAGAGAGAGTGTGTGTTCTGGAAAAAGTTCTTCTTGTACTTCATTGGTATCAGCTGATGTTTTATGCTTTCATCCAAACACACAGAATAAGAAAAGCAGACTCACGTTCAAATCATATTTATTCCATCAACAGTTGTGCAGCCATGGACACTGTAGCGGCCCTCTGATGTGAGGTCAGGGCAGAGATGAAGCATTGATAAATAAATCCCGGACAAGTAAAGGGCACTTTGACACAGAGCGAAAAATAGAAACAGTCTTGCCAGTGATTCACGGCATTGTGATTGCAATAATTAAAGGATAGGTTCAGAATTTTTCAAGCTTGTCTTAAAACAATAATTAGGCGCCCATATGAACACTGAAACAGTTTTCGCTGCAGTAATTCCTCGTGTTCATACTGGCCGTGAAGAGATCCCTTCCTAAAGCGCTGCCAGTGTAAGTGATGGAGGACAAAATCCACAGTCCTCGTTCTGTGCAAAAATATATTCAAAAGTATAACTGATGCAAAGACAATCATGAATTAGTCAAATCAAGTGAGTATCTTTCCAAGATAAAGTGGCAGTGTTTCCTTGTTGAGCTGAGGTGGAGGGATACTAACACAAAGAGGGAAGCCTCGTTTTAACTTCAGATCAACTTTTCAATACAGTTTGCAAAGAACAAGGATTGTGGATTTTGTCCCCCATCACTTATAGACTCTTTTGCACAAATTGACTAACAATCATTTCCCCCATATACACATCAGGAGCATATGGGGTTTTATGTCTTGCTCAAAGGCACTTTGATAAGTGATGATTGACAGCTGACTCTACCAGGCCAACAGCTCTGTTTCTCACTACAACTTCATCATGCTCCGTAATCACTAAGCCATGCCCACTTTTTAGCGATCAATCAAATCCAGAGGATTTTATTTGACTTTAAACTAATCATTTGTTTAATGGAGCATTTTGGCAACACTACAAGGTAGGAAGCTCAATATATGTATATATATATACACTGTATACTGGCGCGAGACACCGTGACGCGGGCCTCCGCAGATGTCGAGTGAGCTACGAGCCTGCACAGAGGCGTTGATGCTTAATGTGCTATCTGTTGCTGTATTCTCCAAAATACCAGGGGGCGTACAAAAAAAAACATTCTGTGAATAAGCAAGAAGTCAGCCATGTTGGTTTATGGCGATTACCAGAAAATCGCCATAAATCAACATGGCTGCACACGCTGCACGCAAGCTTGTAGCTGAGGAAGAATTATGTGGCAGCAATCCTCTCTCCATGAGTTCAGGATCATTTGCCTGACCCTGTGGTCTCTCATGGAAGGGTCGTAGAGGTGCTTGTAAAGGCGTACCTGCTCGGCCAGTCCGGCTTCGAAGGCGTCCATGTTGAAATGAAACGCTCACCACCTAGTTACAAAAATTTAGAGGTACGCAAATCAAGCACCGCCACAACTTGCAGAGTTAAATACGTCCAGATTGGTGGCTAACTGCACATGCTAGCAGCTACCAACTTCTGAGATCCTCTTAGAGACTCATTTTTACTCTCACTGGACCTTACATATCATGATTATCAGTAGGTTGTTTAAACAGTCACATTTTCTTTTTTTAAATATTGTTGCATTATTGCAAATTACAAAATTGGTTGCCTGAAAAAAACCCAACTCCCACTGCGGACATGAAATATCTCTTCTTCTTCTCTCTCACGCTAACTGTCTTTCGTTTTACTTTCGGTTTTCCTTTGAAGAAGAGTAAAGGGGAAGCTGTGTCTTTAATGTGTCTGGACAGACTCGGATAACTGTCTGGATTAAACAAGGTTGCGTGTCTGCTGAATGCTGAAGTGATGCAGACACATGGAGCTACAGCAGGGCATCATCAGGACACTCTCGGGGTCTTTGATGCTAAATGAACAGAACAATCTGCTAAAATGCTCAGATGAGTATAAATGTTGTTAGGGTCAAGATGAAACCATTTATATCTGCATTTCTCTCTGTGTCTCTTTCTTCTTGTAGTCCTAAAAATAAAGTCCTCTGGTAACACCACTCCACCACACTAACCCTGATCTCCCGCCCTATTTCCACTCTTCCTCCTCCTCCTCGTTCCTGAAGTTCCTAGAATCTTCCACAGTTCCAGTTTCAGGGAACGTCGGGAACGTCAAGAAGCTGCCAGGTCCAAAAAATGTTGGCCTCAGATGGCGTCGGCCTCAGTTCTTTCTGTCTCTCCACATGTAGTTCAGATGTGAAATTGTCTGCCGACCACTGCACGTCTGTCCAGCTGCCTTACTGGCTGAAAATAGACCTGGCTCAATAGCATCAAGGTTTATATATTTCAGAAAAGTTGAATAGTATCCAAGTGAAAATGAGTGCAGTGCTTTGTGTTGCTTCCTGTTTTACATATAGCGGCTTTTAAAGCTGCAATATTTTTATATTCACAATAGATCAAATGAGTGTGTAAAGTGAAAAGGTTGACTTGTAGTAACAAACTCAAATGTAAATTCATACGTACTATTTACTCCTCGTCAGTAAGGGTCTGTCCCCTGCGATAACGGCAGCTGAAGTAACACTGAAACTGGCTGTTGTCCCTGTTTCGTTAAAGCAACAGGAAGAAAGAAACACATATGATCAAACAAAAGGTGCAACAAGCTGTTGTGGTGTTTATCTTCAACCACTGAATGGTCTGTGTGTGTGTGTGTGTGTGTGTGTGTGAAGGAGCAGTGTATTCTTTTTGTTTTGTTTTTTTCAAACAACAGCTTCAGGTGCATTAACACCACCTTCTGGACTGGAGTAGAGCTGAACCTGATTTGCCAACCAAGATTTGGGATCTGGCCAACAGAGACACATAAGTGTAAATGAAAGTGTCTAAAATAACATCTGGATTTTATCGGATACGAGACAATTGAAATGTGTGAATGGGGCCACAATGCCTGGTGAGAAACACTGAACGTAAACATAACTGTTTGTTCATAAGAAAACTCCACAGTGTACCTTTTAAGACAGGTGTTATATAATTAATAAAAAGTCTCTCCAAACCAGAGGATTCGCTCTTCCCAACTACAGTACAGAAAAGTATCAAGTATTAGGTCAAGATCAACAATTAATGGATCCTGAGACAAAATATTCCCAAACTGAGATGTGCCAGCAGTCGTGACATTCAAACGTCCTGGAGCCGCTGCCCTAAATAATGTAATAACCAACCGGAAAAACAGACATGTGATGAGACACTGAGAGACACCGAAAAAATGTCTCCATGAGGCTGAACGGGTGTTCGATCACACAAAGGAGCATCTGTGACTGTGTGTTCAAAGGCCTGCAGGGGATTAACTTCAGCTCAATAGGACAGTGTGTTTTGTTTACGTCTGTGTACATATTGGCTGAGTGACAATAGGAGCTGTGTAACTGAAAGACTGTACCATAAGTGGGGCAGGCCGATGACTCAGCAGGCGGGGACAACTCACTCTGAGCCGGCGGCAGATCGACGCTCGCTGTTGGCTTCTGTCCCGTGTCAGCCGCTTTATTCCCACAGAATTATCCGTGAAATGTCATGAAAATAATCTTCAAAGGAAAAAAAGTTTGATTATGCCATAAACATTTGGAAGTTGTATCAGGAGCAAATTTAAATGTCAGAGCATTTTTTTCAGTGAAAATGGTGTTATTTATCGTGCTAATACACACACTCCTTTTCTTTAAAACTCTGCCTTCCTCTTTGGTGCTGATTCCTGTGGTGTTTCTGCACTGCACTGTTAAAGAGGATAGGTGGGTGCCCTTCTCTTTGCCTGTTCATCTCTGGTGGCTAACGTTGCTCATGCTAACCATACAGTCCTTCTAGTTTCAGACAAGACCATAAATGTGAAAAGCATCACTTCCTGTAGACACAATTGCACTGAAATGTCACGTAGTACATTGCATTTACTATATTTAACCTTTTGATCAAAAAGCTTCAGTTTTAGGGAATGATGCAAAAGCAGGTGTTCGTAGACACTGGTGCAGCGTAACCCTGCCATGTAGCTGTAGAGTCATGCTTCACTGGATTCAGGATTCTAGATATGCTGGGGTTATTTCAATGAAGTCTGAGAGCACTTTCAAGACCACAGAGATCAAGTTCAAGCTGAATGAAAAAGAGGCTACTGCAGAGGGCCAAAATACCAAGACCATCATCACTTTTGACATTGGCAGGAAGTCACGTCATCATTTTTCACACTTCTTATATTTTGGTGATTGGTCCAGACAACTTTTCTTAATGTTTTCAAGACTAAAATTTCTGAGGCTACAACTCCCTCTGTGGCAGGACAGAGCTAACAGATGGCATCTGCATACGGAAAAGGTCTTCTGAACTGTATATAGTCTAGACCACAGTTATCAGAGAGACAGTAGGAGGAAGACTGCTCTTCACACCTCTCTGCTGACATGAATTGTGTTTTTGCAGGATCCTTTATGCATGACCTGCGGTCTGCATGCAACAAGTTCTCAACACTTGCAACATGCAGTGTCCAGAACGTCCTATACTTTCTATTATTAAGCAGAAAGAGGAAGAGAAACTGGGGCGGTTGGGGGGATGGAGGCCTCTTCCTCTTCCTCCTGTTTGTCCTATTGCAGAGACATGAATGAGTAGCTTACCAGCAGACTGAATGGAGAAGTGGTGTGTGTGTGTGTGTGTGTGTAGAGTGCAGACAGATCTCTTATTCAATAAATGTGTGCATGAATGTCAAAGAACAGTTTGCTTCTCCTGCTGCTTGATGACATTTAACCCACGTGGGGCACAAATATTTAAGCTCCTGTACAGATTTTGGAAAACTCTGTCGGAAGACTCAAAATTGACCTGTCACGGTGAAAAACACAGACCTGAACCCAGTCAGGCTGATGATATGGACTCTGTGTCCTGAGTGAACCCTAAGGAAATAGAATACCAACTGATCAGAGTCCAGAAAAAGTTTTGAGCACTCACTGTTGAGTGTCATCTGCGGAAAAAGAGCCAAGTGACCTGGTGTAAAGAGAAAAGAGGAGGTGACCCAGAACAGAACCCCGAGGGACCCAGTAGTGAGGGTTCAGACACAGATTCTCTCCAAGTCATCCCGTAAGTGCAGTCCTTGAGGTAGGATGTGAACAGGGAGGGTGTAGAGCCTGAGACTTCTTGGAAGGTGGAGAGGAGGGTCTGGTGGTGGTGTCAAACACTGCTGAAAGGTCCAGCAGAATGACAACAGAGGAGAAGGAGGCTGCTCTAGCGGTGTGGAGTTCCTCTGTGACGGCATTGAAACCAGACCGGTGGGGGTCAAGAAGGCTGTTCTGGTGGAGATATGCAGAAAGTTGAGTGCACGCTCAAGTGTTGAGTCTTCAAAGAAATGGAAGAAGAGAGACAGGTCTGTAATTCTTTACATCAGAAAGGTTGAGTGCGGGTTTCTTTAAAAGACGGTTCACTGTAGCTGCTTTTAGAGTGTTAGCGGGAAAAAAGTTGCCAAAAGAGGTGTTGATGAGGTGGGTGAGGAAAGGAAATAGGTCAGGAGCAATAGACTGAAGAAGGTGAGGGGGGATAGGAGGAGAAGAGGGCAGGTGGTTGGTGGTTGAGCAGTGGGAGGTAACCAGGGTTAGTACCTCATTGGGAGAGAGGTATGACAAGAAAGTTAGAATAAGAGATGAAGATGTGGATATAGGACAGGTGGTGTCAGCAGGTGGGTGGGGAAATGTCATCTATCTTTTTTACAAAGTAGTTAACAAAGTGGGGGGGGGGGGAGAGTTTTTTGGGAGATGGAAGATTGAATTTTGGATTGAAAGAAAGAGCTTTTAGTTGCTGATAAGGAGGTAAGAAAGAGGAAAGAAGAGATTGATACGCAAGGAGGTCCTCAGAGTGCTTGGATTTCCCGATTGCTCGTAGGGTGGTTCTGTCAGCACGCACTGAGTCAGACAACCATGGATACTGGATTGTGTATGGGAAACGGTGTATGCATTTTGTGCATACACATTGTTACACAACTCAGAACCAGCTAAAACCTCTGATTTAAAACTAACTGGCCGTTAACTGGTACATTCAAATCTTCCATTGCCTAATTCACTTTGACATTACAGCAATCTATCCTTTGTCTTTTGCAGCAGTGACATTTATAGATTTTTCTTTTTCTTTTTTTTAGCAGAAGTGATGCAGATAAAGATCTCACTGATGTGTATAAAAATAGTGAATACTGATAGCGCAGTTTCCTCCCAACCAAAGAGCTCTTAAAGTAACTGCATGATCTAAGGCCCTGAGGGTGTGGACATTTCCGTATCAGCTCTCTAATGTGCATGTGCTCCTAATGCTGTCATATAAAGACACATAAAAGTCCACTAATACCCCGAGAAAGCAGAACACCATAAACATGCACAACACAGACTCAACTCAAGCGCTGATTGACGACTGATAAAACAACGGTACACAACTACTTCTGCATATGTAAAAAAAAAAAAAAAAAAAAGCTACATTAAATAATGATGTACAGTAATGACAAAGGGTATTTCCATTAACTTTATAAATACACCATCATGAGACATTTGTATTTTACAGATTTTGGGGCACTTTATTCGATCCCCTGGGGAAAAAAACAACTCTGATTCAAGCCAATTTCAAGGTCAAACATCCCTTTCGCTGCTCGATCTTACACAGATCGAGGTGAGTGTCAGTGGCCTCCAGACTTCCTCTTTTAGCTAAAACTTGAATGAGTTGCTTCCTGGCAAACCGTGTTTCTGCATGAAAGTGTGTATGCACAAGTGTGAACGTGTGTAATATAAGTTAGTGAGTCCTTATCTTTCTCACTTTAAGGTGGTTTGTTCTGCTCTTTTGGCTGTTACCAGGAACAGCAGTAACAGTAGCAGTAATACTCAGAGGGATAACTGCACAGTCCTGCAGGGTTTCAGTGATAACATCATCTCATTTTCAGCTCTTCTGCTGCATTTTGTCAGTTTCAACAGCAGAGAACTGATCACGCTGGCATCATGTCTGCTGTCACTGATTATCTGTAGCTTTCTTGTTAGAGCTCCAACTGTTTGTCTTTATCACAGCTCTCTCACACTTTCATAGCTTCTTTTATGTGGGTGGGTTTTATGGGACTAAATTAAGTTCCGGGGACATTATTTTATTCTCCAAAAAGTCCCTGTCGGGGGGTTGTTCTTTCCAAAAGTACAGGAACTTTGGGGGTGGGGCTTGCAGCGCTGGTCGAGCACTCGCAGCATTATATTTCAGCCACCATTTTTAAAAATCTGCAGCCGCAACCCAATTTGTTTTTTGTTCATTGCACTTTGACACAGTGGAGTTACAGAAGAAAGCATACGACAGATGGGCCAACAACTAAGTCCAAGTCTTACTGAGCATTATTGAGCTCCTCCATGCTTACTGTTGTTGCAGCGTCGCACAAATAATGAATCCTGTCTGTCACTTTATAGGGCGTCGTTGTTGATGTATAGTTGCACACAAGAATGACGTGTAAAAGCAGCTGTCGCTTTT
Source organism: Macquaria ambigua (assembly GCA_008360985.2). Taxonomy (NCBI): domain Eukaryota; kingdom Metazoa; phylum Chordata; class Actinopteri; order Centrarchiformes; family Percichthyidae; genus Macquaria; species Macquaria ambigua. The sequence goes on along the minus strand of VMKM01001229.1, from coordinate 76,258 downwards.
TTGTACATCAGAGGACTAATTCGCCTAATCTTTGTGGGCCTTTAGACCGCGGTGGAAACGCAGACAACAACGGTCTGAAGGAACCTTTTAGGTCCTTGAAAAGTAGTTCCTGGAACCAAAAGTTTTGGGTACTTTGGGGTGGAAACGCGGCTTAAGTGTCACAAGTTGAGGAACTAGGCAACAAGTAAGAGAACAGAAATGCAGACAGGTTGAGCAAAGAATGGGTAAACTACACACACTTTACAAAAATCAGTGGTCAATGAATAGGTTTACACAGGTAACAGGCAGGTTTACAGGACAGGGGTAGGATACTGACAGGCAGGAGTGGCTGGAAATCTATGGCAAGGACACAACATACACAACCTGACAATTTGACAGGAGTAACTGGACAGGTATACTGTATAGTGTGGGGCTACATGAGAAAACAAGAGACAGGTGTGGAGATCATGTCGGGCAGGAAACTCTGCAGGTGTCTGGTGAACAGGCGGGGAATGATCAAGAGAGTTCAATAATAGATGCAGGGGTTTGGGGAGCGAGGACAGGTGTCATCATGACACAAAATCAGGGGAACATGAATGTCTGTAATAAATTTCATGGCAATCCATCCAAAAGCTGTCAGCTAATTCTCCAGTCTGTGCCATTAAAACCATTGCAGAAGAAGAAGAGGACGCAACGAGATGACAACATTAAAAGAGCTCCAGTCAAAGCTCAAACGATGGAAAACCATGTGGAAAGCATGATGGAAACATGACTCACTCAAAACCACAAATGTGAGGAAAAATCTGACGATCACCAAAGTCTGGGGATCACAAATGTCTGTACCAAAGTACGATCCAATCCATCAGCTAGATTTTGACTGTATTGGTGGCGCTTGTTGAAAAGTCAGGGATCACCAAAGTCAGTAGGATTCACCCTCTGAAGACCATGTATTGTATATCTGATCAAATTTAGTTTCAATTCAGTTCACTTTTATTTGAATGAGGGATTGAACAGTCGATTACACGTTACTTAGCAACGTCAAGACTGCCAAAAATGCATCAGTGTGATGGGAATCAGAGCTGCATGGAGGCTTTGTGTTTGTGCCTCGATTTTTTTAGGCGTCCAGACTGATCGTCCCGTGAGGCCGCCACGGCTGCCATCTTGGTTACCATGGTTACATGTGTAGCTGAGAGAGCAGCCTGTGATTACCTGCTCGAACACACACAGTACTCAGTCCACGTGTATCAGTCATACAAGGTTCAGCTTCATGATGGGCTTCGGCATGGGCTGTGTGTGTGTGTGTGTGTGTGTGTGTGTGCGTGTGTGTGTGTGTGTGTGCGTGTGTGTGTATGTGTGTTGAGGGGAGGGGGGGTGTTTCTGAGGATAAACCACTTTCTCTAACGTTTCTCCGCTTAAAGAGAAGTCATGAGTTTCAGTAACTGAGAGAGCAGGCATGTGTGTGTGTGTGTGTGTGAGTGGTGGGTACAAGCAGGAGGAAGTGGGATATGTGTGTGGAGTCAAGTGATAGTGTGTGTTTGTGTGTGATCAGATGCTCTGTGTTGCATTATACGACCAGCTTTCTTATCAGTGAGCTTGCGTCTGGTGTGTGTGCGTGTGCGTGTGCGTGTGCGTGTGCGTGTGCGTGTGCGTGTGTGTGTGTGTGTGTGTGTGAGTGGTGGGTACAAGCAGGAGGAAGTGGGATGTGTGTGTGGAGTCAAGTGATAGTGTGTGTTTGTGTGTGATCAGATGCTCTGTGTTGCATTATACGACCAGCTTTCTTATCAATGAGCTTGCGTCTGGTGTGTGTGTGTGTGTGTGTGTGTGTGTGTGGACAGCAGTATGTTGTTGCTGATAGCACTCTGGGGATGAACAGTATATTTCACTTTTCCATTGATTGCCAGTCGGGATTCACTTATCTGTCCTTACACAGCAGGCGACTGATACACGCACACACACACACACACACACACACACGCACAAGCAACTGATTTCCTCTCTGTTGAAATACAACGGTAGCACACACAGACATATTAAACTTTCCTGCAGCAGGAAGTTAAAAATCAACCAATTAGCTGATATCCGATGATGTCATTGTTACAGTAAGACTGTGACAGAACAATAGAAGTATTGTTTTAAAAAATCTGATTGTTTGGACATTTTACATGTGAATTTTCTTCTTTCCAGTTTCCAGCTGCTGTCATATAAATTAAAACTTTTTTATTTATAAGTACAAAAGAAAAGGATGGCAGGTTGCGTGTGCATGTAGTTTGTATAATGTGTCTGATAAAGAAAGGAGAAGTGTGTGTTATTAGAAAATGCATTAAGGTTTAAGAAGATGAAGGGGGACGGCCTGAACAACTTCACTTTTGAAATACTGGTTTGCACTGTGTTTGACATCAAAGCATCCGTGTCTGCTGTAATTCTCATCATTCTAAAATTTAAAGTTACCGTGTGTAAAGAATATAATATAACAAGATGAATATAATAAGACCACAAGTTACTTTTGAAGTTAAGTAACGTCATGCTCAAGTAACTTCACCCCTGCACTTAAAAACACTAAAAGAAAACCAAAAGCCAAACAGGGACATTGACTTCACATTGACCTGTATGTGTACTTTGTTTGAAACACTTCAATTCAATTTTATTTATAAATCGCCAAATCATAACGGAAGTTATCTCAGGGCACTTTTCACCTAGAGCAGATCTAGACCGTACTCTGTATAATATTATTTTATATATACTCTTTATTATATGTATATATGTTTTATATGGCGGCACGGTGGTGCAGTGGTTAGCACTGTTGCCTCACAGTAAGAGCCGGCTGGGCCTTTCTGTGATTGACTGGCGACCTGTCCAAGGTCTACCCCGCCTCTCACCCAATGCCAGCTGGGATCAGCTCCAGCCCCCCGCAACCCTCTAAGGATAAGCGGATATAGATAATGGATGGATGGATACACTCTTTATAATATAATATAATAAACACACACACATTTGCCTGTATAAACCCATGTAGATCAATCTGCCTTTGTTTGTTAATGCATGCCAACTGTCAACACACAACAGTGGAAATCTGTAACGTTGTATGTGTGTGCGTGTTTGTCTCTATCTCTGTAAATATTTTACAGATGATTTCTGTTCTTCTCAGATCAGCTGATGGAGCCTCAGGATCTGAACTCCTGCAGGTTAAATTCTTCTGACACCCCCTTCTTTAGGGGGAAGGAGGTTCTGAATGTGCTGTTCTGTGCTAACTCTTAAAATAAAACTACAGAGTTATACTGACCGCAAATCCTCCTCATTTCATTCACCACAAGGCTGGCGTTGTTCTATATTTTAATTTAAGACCCAAACCAACAATGTGTGTGTTAATCCGCCTCTCAATACTTACTGACTTCCGTACCCTGTCTGTGGCTCTCAGCCCCAAGCCCTCTGGTTCCTACTGAAGCTCACAAATCACACTGGAGTTTTTATCAAACGTTACTCAAACAGGAGGAAATAGAGCATTTGTTGGGGACTATTTTCAGCGGTGGATTAATACACATTTGGAGCTCTAGTGAGTATTTGGGGCAGCAGGACGGTGTGTGTGGGATTGAGTCAAAATCAACTACAGTGTGTGTGTTCATGGTGATGAAGGAACATGTCGCCCAGTGCAACAGTGTGGCTCGTTGATGTGTTTTTAATAGGTTTTGGACAACAATGGAGCTCTGCGGCACAGAGGAAGAAGATACATCAGACTTTGGATACACACACAATACTCGTTGGGAGGATCATTGCTGGCTTTGGTTTTTCCATGTGATTAGTTGGTAAGAAAAATATATAGACTTTAAAGTTAAACCATCATATGTCTCAGGCATTTTTTTTAATTTCCCCAATGATCATCAGCATCCAACATCCATCCATCCAATCATTTTTTATTGCATAATCCATTCCCTACTTCCAAACCCGAAACATAAAAGCTTCATGTCTAATGATTCTCTAAAATTGTAATTGGTCCTCACAAAGATAAGAAAGAAAGTACAACAGTATGCAAAAAACACATTTGTATTAGTTGTATTTCTTACAATCATCACCTTAAAGACCCTACACATAGTGCACCAGGTGTTTTCACTTTTGCGTGATTAGACCTCTTCTCAGGATTGTCTAGACTGTGATTAATAACTGACACCAGCCCTCACGCTCCTGCAGTGTTCATTTTGGCACCTGATTGATTTTTGAAGAAAAGTCACTCAATTAGTAAGTTTTAGTCTAGTTTTCATCGAGGAAATTTCAGTCTGATATAGTGAAGTCAAATCATGCACCCTGATCTGGCAGCTTGCAGCAAGGTAAACAAAATACCTTGTGTACCAACAGCATGACAAAACAACAGAGACAAGTAAAAACATATTTAATGCTTCTGTCCCATTACATTTGGGTTTTAACATGAATGACTGAGTGAGCCTTTGTGTGCTTTTTCAGAGCACACAAAGGACATGGAGGACCAGCTCACAGCTGAAGAAAGTTCAAATGAATTGTGGGTGGTGGTGAAACAGCTTCAAAAAAAAAATTTAAAAAATCCTGGGAAACTGAAAAATACATATTAAATCTTAGGAGAAACATTTTGAGGTTTATTTGGCTGGGACGTTTCAAAGTCAGTTTGATTGACAACAGACATCACACATATTGTATCATTTCCTTTTAGTATAAAATGGTAAAGTATGTTGTTATTTTTGTGTACTAACTGCTAAAACAGTATACTATGATGGCTGGTATGTAGTGCATACTGAATGGAATTAGCATGTAGTATGGATTTGGGATAAAGCTTAGGCAAAATAAGTGAAAACACCTGTGTGGGTCGACCATCGGGCCTTTAAAATGGCTGAATCCAAATGAAAAATGCACTCTAGTGTATGTGCCAACATATAAAAGCTCTAAAAACATGAAATTAAAATTTGGTAGTAAAACATGATAGTTGCATAAGTTGTGTAAGAGTCTGTGGTTCGGTGTTTAAGATTTTGCCCTTCCTTATATTTACCTTTTTCAACTTCAATAATTGAACTCATCAAGAAGTGTTACAACCTCCACAACCTGCTGCCTCCACTCCTTTTTAAAAGGGTTCCCTCACTTACTGCTACAGTCAAATGGAGCACAAACATTCATATACACAGTGCATGGTCATTGGTGATGCCATATAAATTCCAACATCCCAGCACACCTCCACACCCAGCTTCAACCTGAGCCTAATCAGACAGAGTAACTGAAAACACCTGTGTGAGTGTTCAGCCCTACAACCAATGTGTCTCTTGCAGAACTGACAACTATTTTCCTACTCGTTTTATGTTTAAGAAGACTTTGGGGCCATTTTGTTCTTATACACATGCGCGCGCACACACACACACACACGCACACGCATCTACACACACAGCCCTGCATGGAGAAAGTGCAGCAGGATGCACTTTTACATGTTCCTGGCAAAGCTGTGGTTACTCCCTTTGATGACTACCACCAAGCATGCCGAACCACACACACACACACACACACACACACACACGCCACATGAAGGCTGTTCCCAGAAGGAATGCTCCATGGCTGCCTGCCTCTTTTCCTCCTTCTTCTTCCAGCAGCTGACTGAGGTCGGACGGACGCTCGCTTCCATTAAAATCCTTGAAGGAAAAACTCCACCCGAAACCACTTAAACCCTTTAAAAACCAGCTGCTGGTGGTCTTCCTTAGAGTTTTGGCTCTGTTTGCTGTTTTTGTTGTATTGTTCGTTTTCCTGGCTGTGATGTCAAGTCCAGATATTTCCAGTATGTTGGCAGATAATGCTTCTCTGGTCTGAAACAATAGTAATTGTCAGGATTTGGTGTACGTTTCTATAAAGGTTCCACGTTCAGGAGTTGTGATGAAAGCTGGTGTTTGTTTTTAATCACAGCGCCCGTGGAATCTATTCACTTTTATTGTCTTGTCTTTTGTTTGGTTATATTTGTCTTGTTTTCTGCACCATACAACGTCCCCACAGCACAGACGCCACTGATGGCTCATAACACCCTCCCTATGTGTTTTCACTTTGGTTTAAAGTTTTGTTTCCGTTTTCTACTGGTCAATATAAAAGATACAGCTTGTGTGTGTGGTCTTGCCTCTTTGTCCTCTCTGGAGCTGGGTTGTGACAGACTCTGTCCTTACGGTCAACATCGTGATGTTAGTGGAACTCTTTCCTTTTGTTTTTCAGCCATGATGGTAACGGCCTGTGTCTTCTTCTTCTGTTTATTGGAAGAAACCTGGAAACATAAAATGCATCACTGCCTGTGCGCGCGTGGATGATTTTTCTCAGGACAAATTTATATACAGCTCTACGACACAACAGCACTAACATTTAGAGAGAGAGAGTGTGTGTGTGTGTGTGTGTGTGTAGGTCTGTCATTACACAGTTTGGTGAGATCCTGTGGTGGTGCTGTGAGAGCTGTAATTTCAGAGGAATGAAGGGAAGACGAGGACGAGTCTCTCTTTCTCTGTGTGACCTTAGCGACCTGCAATAAATCATTTTCTAACGTTGTCGCACTCTCCGAGGATCTGATATCTTAGTCAAACTCTTTTAATTTGAGTTTGACTTTAAGTTTAGGGTTGGTATTAGACATGCACAGGTTATGTTTAAGGTTAGAGTAAGGCTCCAGGGAATAACATTGTCGGATTCATGATGTACAGTTCATGAGTATCAAAATTGGTGCAGCAGATCCAGAGATATCATCTTTTTTATCCACACATTGTTCTTCCTTGTCAAAACCTGGCGCTCAGATTACCCACAATGCAACTTGACCACTCACAGTTAGGTCAGAGATTCGGGTGTGGTATGCAAGTAGCGGCTAATGTAGCCTCGAGCCACTAGCAAGCAAGCAGAAGATGAGGAGCGGGCTTCAGAGGTCTGGTAAGCTCACTTTCTTTCTAACTCCGCACCCACCAGTTTTTTTCATTTTCAAACTCGTAGTCTTCAGCACACAGCTGTAAACACACTTTGTAAAATTGGTGCAGTTCCCCTTTAAGTGACAAAAACAAGTGGTCTTCTGTGGCTGTGGTATTTAAAAGGACCCCCAGGGGCCACCAGACCCGTAAATTACAAGTTACTGTTATCAGGAGAAAACTTTGTTCTCCAAAATGTCAACATTTTTTAGATGACAGTGCATCTTTGGTATTATTTGTATTAGTTTTATGAGCCTGGGGGGGTTTAAATTTCATCTTAATAAATGCTAGAGCATGTTCAGTTCTTTAGAGATTAGATAATTAGAGAGATGAGGTTTAAAGGTGACACATTTGTCTGAAATTCTGCTCAAGGTCCCAAAAATGCAGATCATACAACAACACCTTGTGTACCAAAGTCTTCTTAAGAAAAGACACTATTATGAGACTGATCATATTCCTCGGATGTTCTCATTAGCTCCCTGCTGTGCATTCATGACATGGATGTTTACATTTGACACAATGGAAATGACAAGTGGATTGTCCCGCTGTGAACCACCCTGAATTATACATGTTGTTGTGTAATGTGATTTGTGAGGCAAATTAGTGAGAAAGCAGTTCAGTTCACATCTTAATTATCACACAAGACACTTAACACTTTCCACATGTTGCCCGTTAAGAATGGTCCGGGGTTGGGGAAGTGATGTTTTGAGAGTGCACAAGCATGAGAAATATTTTACACTCCATGTTGTCCATTTAAAGTGAAGATGATAAATAGATATTAGATGGCTGTCTATTCAGAAATATGAGGCTTGTCTTGTTAGACGTAAAGTTGCTTCCTGTAGGTGTTCACCTCACCTAGAAACCCTCTTTACCCTTGCTGGCCGTTTGTCCACATGAACTGAGACCTCACAAATAAAAGCAGCTGTGTCAAAAAGGGAAGCCACAGTCAAATTAAAGATTTTTTGTTTTTAAAATACCAAAAGAAGGCTGATTTTGATTTATTTTTCAAGTATTGTGAGGATTTATTTTATCCCTCTACACAAGTTAATCTACCCAGAGTTCATTCGTCGACACCTGGTGGACCGGATCCGGCCCTCAGACCAGAGTTTGAGAACCACTCGCTTCAGTAATGTGTGTGTGTGTGTGAGAGAGCTTATTCAGTAGCTGCTGCAGTCTAATTAAAGCAGGCAGACAGACAGACAGGCAGCAGCAGCCTGTCTGTCTGCACAGAGACACACTACAGGATGAAGACTCCTAATAAGGAGGAGATCACAGCGGTGGGCGCGCATACACACACACACACACACACACACACACACACACACACACACACACACACACAGATCACTAATCCCATTCCCAGGCTGTCTCACCCCCCTGGGGCTTTGGCTGTGTGTGTGTTCTATTAGCTTTCTTACGCCATCAAGTTCACTGGGCCAGTCAACCAGTCAGTCGGTTTGTCGGTCAGTCAGTCAGTTAATTAACCTTTTACCCCGTCAGTCAGCTATTTTAACCATTTAAACAGGGAAGAAACTAGAAGACATTAATCATCTAACTGGCTGCGGGATCACATATTATTTAACGACCCACTTTTGCACATTACAGTCACCTTTGTTCAGATTTCCGTAGATTACCAGCTCAAACTTGCATCATGGCATCTTTCAGATACGTCCAGAATCAAGTCTAATATGTGTGATACAATATGGCGACTCCAGCTGATCTGAGGCTCAGTCAGGTGCTGATTTGAATCATAACCCCATCACACAGACAGATTATTTGACCCAACAATCTAACAGTAATTTAGTCTGTCAGCTACTGGTGGAGAGGTTGATCAGCATCTTAACTGACTCAGGGTTGGCAGCATCTTAACAAATTCAGTGAGTCAGTCAGGCAATTAGACAATTAGTCAGCCAACCCTGAGTCAGTTAAGATTTTTATCTTGTCATTCTAATAGAGAGATGTCTGATTTCATTCAACATTTAAACCAATCTTTCATTCAGGAGTTTAGAGGTTATTAAAGTGGTGTCCAGGGTTCTCACAGGGATTTCACACCAAAAGCAGAAGTGCAACATTGTGCAGAGCAAAGCCATTATTTTCAATGCAGGAAGCGGCTGCGTTCTCTCTCATAGCGGCGTGCACTGCTCTGATTTTCCACCAGGTTGAGCAGAAAAAGTTAAACTAAATTGAACTTTGACCTCAAATACGGTGACGTCCACAACGCACGTCCAGTGGGATTCTGGCTTTGACTGGAGGAGGAAGTTATGGAGTTAGGACTGTTTCACTGCAGAGGAAAATGGAGGAAAATTTTATTTTTCCCATCCCTGAATTCTTGGAGTTTATTGTTTACATCCATGTAGCTGTAGATGCAGATTATTCAGTTGCCTATATCTTTACACCTACCTCAATAAACTGTAATGAACATCTCTCAGTTAAACCCCACACAGATGGTGTTTTATATATTTTGATGGGTCGACTGTATAATAACCCCAGAATCATGATATTAGACGATTCTGCAAAACCCCAGATTATGTTCAGTGATGATGTTAAAAATGCTTTCTTTCTACAATATCTGTGTATGCCAACTACAGTGTGGTAAAGGCTAGGTAAAGACAGATCGTGGTTACTGCAAACTCCAGTCTTCTGCATGAAAGTTGGACATGCTAGTCGCTTCTCTCCACAACCCCGGCCTCCACTCTCTACATAACAGGCACACTATGTCCTGCAACACTGGCATTGGACGTAAATCGTGGGGTGCAGAATCGTCCAATATGAGGCGTAATTTCTGGGATGTTTGGCTGGTATATGTGGAACCTCATCTGGAATCTGAAAACATGTTTCCCTGCTGCTCTGTTAGCTTAATAAGAACCTAATAGTTTGTTGTTCTGATGTAAAACCCACTGAGTTAACTGAACTTAACCTTAGATTCCACGTGGAGTGTAAGGATAGAAGTGGATGCTCATCATTATCATCATGGCGACTCATCTGAGACACTGCAAGTCAAGGAGATAGAGGTGTTTCTGAAAAGTTTAACCAAACACATTACATGCTGGAGAGTTCATTAACCTGCTAATGAAGGTTAACTTCACTTAAAACTGACAAATATTTATGCTTTATTTATGATGATAAAAGATCCGTCGATTTCTCAATGAACTGCAACGTGAGTTTAACAAAAGTTAAATCACTAGATTGAGCATTTTATGCTCTGATGCAGATCTGTTTGGGGTTGGATTTACGTGAAACTTCACTTCGGAAATCCCAGAATTAATCAGTTAGTCATAAATTAAACCAGTGAGTCAGCCAGGAGGTTTAGTATTCGGAGCTGAAACCAGGCCAGTCAGTCAGTCTGCCAGTTGGCCTGTAGGTGGCACATTAACCCACTTATTCACTTCCAGGTCTCCCCTCTTTGTGTGTGTGTTTGTGTGGCCATTGCTGTTCTGTTCTGCCCTGCTGCTGTGATCTGCCCTACATCAGCTGCTACTACAGACAGAAACCTCGTCCTACAAATATGAAACAGCAGACTTTTTAAAAAATTCTGCCTAGTTTTTTTTTTTCTTTGTAGGATTATGCTGCATTTCCCCTCCGTTTCTGGAAATGTGGTGTGCATTTACACTCAGCAAAAATAGTTTCCATATGACAGACTCCCAACAGGGCTGTGAAGGCTGTGATTATCCCTAAAAGTGCAGAATGCATGAAGAAAATCAGGCATGAATAACAATAAACATGCAGGAGCTGTTTATTTACATGTATGAAGACACACAGGGGGTGTAGGAGCTTCACTTACCAGCCTTTTGTTTTGCGTGGACCAGACTTCATGCATATTTTTACCATTTTTAACATAAATTAGCAGTGATTATTATTGCAAGAATAGATATCAAAAATAATATAGCCGTTGCAAATATATAGTATGTCTTTTTTATATACATTTGTTAAATGTCAGATGAACACCAACTGGGCCTTCTCATGGGAAAATATCATTTTAAATGGGTGTGTGAGTATATTTAAGAGCTGGATATAAATGAATGTTTAAGGTCGGTACTCGGTGTGAAAACTGTGAGCTCCTATTTCAAGATTCCTTGCTGAGAACTCACGTGAAACGAGGCTGACTCGCACTCTGATTGGCCGACGCCTCCGCACGTGTACCGGCGAATCTTTGTCCGTTGTGTAACGTGCAATGCAAGAGAAGAGAGACGAGGGCGGAGAAGAAGGAGGAGGAGGAGGAGGAGGTGGGAAGGCTGCGGTATCTGAGTGGCTGTGTGTGCATTCATTCATCTCAGTGCCCTGTCCTTTCACCCACTTACTATTAGCCTACTTTTTTTTTTTTTTTAGCATTTTATCTGTTTTATTTTCATGTGAACTGTCTACGTGATTTATTTATTTATAATTTTACATTTTGTTTCAGTTTTTTATTAAAAATGTGAAAAAATGCGAAAACATTCACTGTATGAATGAGTCAATGTAAACACTGTAAAATGGTATACTATTATACTATGGTATAAAACTATAATTTCACAACAAAAAAGAATATGCACATGTATACAGTAGCCTAAATAACAGTAAGTAAACTTGTATTAAGTGTCCAAAAACTTAATTGCGCATAATCTGAAACTGCAGCTTTAAACATTATGTGGATGACAGTTTGTGGTTGTAGTTGTAGTAACAGTAGTAGGAGGAGGAGGAGTTGGGGATGGATGGATGGATGGTGAAATACCCTTGCAAGAGTTGGAATTGGAGGACAACGTTGCTCTGAAAGAATTCCGCCTGTCTGTCTCCCTGCCTGTCTCTCTGTCATAATACTAGGCTACAACTAATGGTAAAGAGGGGGGAAACATACTAAGCTCCCCGCCTCTAAAACACGCCGTAAAAATACCAAAGAGGCTTACTATACCTCCTACATTCCCCTTTAATGACTGAGAAAGTTAGTTTATTTTCTGGGCGATGAATCATACATCTGAACAGGGACTATTAGACCCTGAACGCATCGCTTACTTGATTATTTTTCTGGTTGCACCTTATAAAAGAACAATTAAAAGAGTATTGAATTGTCTACGCTCTCCCGCTCGGCTCCAAATTACGCCCTGAGGCGAGACAGACAGACAGGCAGACAGACAGGCAGTGAGACACCCGGCATCTCCTCACAATCCACGTGTGCCCGGTCCCAACTTTTACCCGCCACCATTTTCCTGGAATCCTAGCCTGCGTGGTATCACTCCGCGGGCAAGACAACATAGTCCCTGACATCAGTGCAAAAGTACCCAGAATCGCCGTCGCCCCCGTTTTTCCGCTCGGACTTGATCGAAATGGAACCGACGGCGGATATACAGGCGATAGGTCCGATTGCCGTTAACGAACTGTCCACGGTTTTCACGTTTTGGCGCGATTTTGGTCGCGGTCGGAAGGACACTGCGAGTAGCGGACATATAAACGTATCGAGCCGACAGCCACACCTACTCTGTCTGCTCTTAGCGGGGGAGAAGAAGGGGAATCTAGACAGGAGATAAACACCATGCTGCCCTGTTACAACTTTAATTTTACACGCAGAAAATTTAACTTCAGCAGACAATTCTAGTTTTGCATCTTTCTGTGTGGATTTTATTGGATATTTCGGACGCTTTCTTCATTTTGAATTCCCCTTCTGTAAGGACAGTTGAAGGTAAGGCAGCTAGCTGCCTGCGGGTGAATTTGGTGGTTATAATATCTAACTTGCACATGGGGCGTCCTGGCTGGGTGGTAAAATGTGCTTTTGTGCATGTGTTTATATTAAGTTTGCGTTTCATGTAGTTTAAAGTGATACATTAAATAAAAAGCATGCCGGTTTCACGTGGAGACCAGCGTTGCTCAACCCGTGCGTGGTTTAAATGACCCGTACAGCGGGTTAACCTTTGGATCTTTTAAGGACTTTGAGCTTTTCTGGTGCATTGACTGACTTCTTTTCACACGGAAACACTGAACTAGGGTATAGTTCAGGCTTGTTGGAGGTAGACGTTTTTGTTTTTTTTACTAAATGTGTCGATTTTTGAAATCTCGTAAAAATCTAGTGTTAAATCTCAATATTAACTAAGTCTGGTGCAAAAGCATGCAGTCAACGCGACCTAACGGGAAAGAATGAAGCTTAAGCGAATCTGCATTCAAAACCTCGTTAAGAAATTGGCATTTTTTAGATGCTTCAGTCGCCGGTAGTTTAAAGAGAATGGCATGCATTCATGTGTAGCAAACAGTCGTTTAGTGTTATGTTGAGTGGGGAAAATGTCATCATAAATACTATTAATTACTTATTTTCACTGTCTTGTCACGGCGCAGACTGGTCTGTGTTTAAGTTTTGGCTCAGGTTTCCCCAGGCTGTGATGGTAAAGAAAGGCAGCCTTTAACTCGCAGAGCCTGTCTGCACCACACACACTGCTTTTTTGTTCTCCAACACAGCCTGCTATACATACACATACATACACATTCCCACAGGAATATTATAGGATTCCCCCCTCACCCAGTAGGAATGCTTCTCGGTCTGTCCCACTTTCAGTTATGCTTGTGTAATCAGAAGATTGATTTTTATAGCATTTTGCAGTAATTTAAAGTTTTTATGATGGATGAGTGGTTTACTAAAACCAAGCATGTCTTGACTGGTTAGTGTTATAACACAAGATCATTCGGGCTTTTTACATAATAACGACCGTGGCTTTGTGCTAAGCAATGTAGGCTTTGTATTCTCTCTAAGAAGTTGTGAGATGGTCTTGGATTTCCTGCAGGGGAGCAGAGGTGTTGAGTCGTGTGTGTGTGTGTGTGTGTGTGTGTGTGTGAAGCAGCAGCAGCAGAGGTTTTAAGTGTTGAGTAACAAAAAGAAGAAAAACAAACGCCACCCATCCCTTCTCTTAACGTTTTGTTTTCCATGTCAGCGGGCAGCCGGGCTCCATTTGCGAGTGGCTTTATTAACTTTCTGAGAAGGAAAATGTAAATTGGGGAAAGTGGTGTAAAGTTTCTGCCCCGTCTCTCCCAGCTGTTCCTATGATGTCATGGGGAGGGGCGTGTTAAATCTTTTTGGGTGATTTACGCCTTGGGGAGCTGCGGGGCGGGGCTACAGTGATGTAAACACAGATAAAAGGTGGCATGCTGCTGGTCAGGGTCTCAGTCTGGAGAAACTGGTTTAAACTTTCACTACAACACGTGTTGCTGCTACTGGGATTTAACCTGTTCTGACAGGGCGCTGCTTTAAACACACTACTGGCTGAGCTTCTCTGGATTTAAACCTAATAAGCTCCACTACCTCTCTGATTTTGTTTTTTTGTCCTGGTTTTTGTTGTTGCTCTTCCAGATTCTACAATCAAACATGTTGCAAAGCTTCGCTCAGTCGCAGGACTGGCTTTACTCTGAGCCGCTGCTGTTTGACGATGAGTTTTGCCAGAGTTTGATGAAGGACCTCCAGTCGCTGCCGACACCGCCGCAGTCCCCCCCCATGAAGACCGGGGTGGGCGCCAGTAAGCCCCTGTCCAAGGAAGATCAGCTGAGCTACGTGTCGGACATCCTGCTGGAGGATCACGACATGCAGCTCAACTGGAACTACGACTTCTTCCACTCCGATGCTGCTGAGAAGGAGGGCGAGACCAGCCAGCCCTGCTCCCCCCTGGAGGAGAGCGGCGAGGACTGCCTGTGGCAGTGCCTGGAGGAGAAGCTGGTCTCCTCGATGCTCAGTTCCAGCCCGCTGCTGTCTGACATCAACACCAGCATCTTTGAGGAGATCGCCGGCTCCACGCTGGACTGCCAGACCCTGATGGACACCCAGGAGCCCAGTGAAGCCACATCAGACTATGGATCAACCGGTGGCGAGTTGTCCAACTATTCATCCAGTGACTCTGGTGAGTTCAGACTTCACCCATCATTTTATATTCATGATTTTCACTCGTATGAAAGTTTAGCCAGAATGTTTGGACTTGTGAGTTGTTGATCCCTTTAGGATCTTATTTTTTAACAAAATGCTGCCTTTTTAAATTCGTTAGGATTTTTGTTGATGTTTCTGATAGTCATATTAGACTTTAATCTCATACCTGCTTTGTTGCTGTGCAGCTTATCAGTATAAACACTCCTCACCCAGAACCGCTTCACTGGCATTTCATTGATAATTCACTGTTAATGTTTAGTGGCACTGAGCCCAAATTGTTCTTTGCACTCAGCTTATCTGGACACCAGCTGCCCACCTGTACTCTGTAGGAGCTGTTAAGACTCGAGGATACTGTTGAAGCATGGGCGGGTGTTTTAGCTGTTGACTGACACGAGCAGATGAGAGGTTTCAGGAGAGAGAATTGACTGTAAGGGTGTATGTGTGTGTGTGAGTGACTCATGTAACAGACTCAGCAGTAACAGTTGCGGCCTCATCCATTAACTCGTAATGAGTCATTTTACCGCCTCAAGCCCTCTGGCTTTAAACCAGAGAGGAAGAGGCAGATTGGCATTTATTGAACCTTCTTTCAAGGATTACTCAGTTAAAATAAATGGATTTTTGTTTTAATATTAGTTTTTGAAAAAAACACAACTACATATTTTTAAATATATATGTAAATAACTTTTCGTTCCCCAATTTCACTTGAAATCTATTATTGTACATTTCAGAGCACCGAAACTGTAACTACTGTTTATACATGTAACTGTTGCTGTAATCTTGAGCTGCCGTCAACCGTTAACAGAGTTACGGTTTGCAAACACTCGTAAGCTTCTGCACGTTTATGGCTGTAGAAGGAAAGATTTTAACTACTAACTGGTTTCCTGTGTGTGAGCCAGGCCCACATTGGTGTGCTCTGTACAGTGTCTACACTCTGGTTTTTGGTGTCAGCGCTCTGCTGAAATGTCGTTACGCCTTCACAGAGCAGATAAAATTACCGCAAGGGTCAAAAAACAACGTTGTGCCAGAAGTCTCCTCTAACCCATCTTTCCTTTCTTCTTCTCTTCTCTCTAACAGAGGAGGAGATTGATGTGGTGACAGTGATGCGCTGTCCCTCCAGCCCCTCCACTCTGCCCTCATTGGCGGATCTGTCTGTCCGTCAGCAGAAGCAGGAAGAGGAGCAGCGGGCTCTCCAGCGTCACCACTTTGAGATCCATCTGCAACACAACTATGCGGCACCCTGTCCCGCCTCACCGCCACCTTCATCCTCTTCCTCATCCAACAAGCGCTCGAGAGGGAGCGACAGCTCATCGCGCTTCCACCACTCTTCTCGCAGCTCTTCCTCATCCTCGTCCTCGTCCCGGTACCATCACCACTCGTCCCGGAACTCGACAGAGACGGAGGATGAGGAGGAGCGGCGGCGGACACACAACGTGATGGAGCGGCAGCGGCGCAACGAGCTGAAGAACTGCTTCGTGCATCTGCGCGACAACGTGCCCGAGCTGTCGCACAATGACAAGGCGTCGAAGGTGGTGATCCTGAAGAAGGCCCGAGACTGCATCTACAGTCTGGAGGATGAAGGCCACAGACTGCAAGCCAAGAGGGACAAGCTTAGAGCCAAACAGGAAGAGCTGAAAGCCAGACTGGAGCAGCTCCGCAGCTAATGGACCAGGGTCAAACCATGGGCTGCATTTTTAGGTGTTTAGAGACAATGTGTGAGGGGTGGGCGAGGGTGGATGAGGGAAGAGACTTTGTACAAAGACAGAGGGATGGGCGGGGATAAAAGGATGGTGTGTCATGCAGAAAAGAACGCACAAAGTTTTTCATTTCAAGGACTTTATGGTAACAATAGCTCTGGACTGTATAGACTCGTACTGACGCAGCTGTTGCCATGGACAAACACAACACACACATTGCCTCAGAATTGATCATTCTCATGCCTTGACTGCTGACTGTTGTAGAGAGTAAGATGTTTTTTGAAGTTGAAACGAGGACGTAGTGAGCAGATATATATTTGTTTCGTTTGGCTGGATGCACACTGAAAAACGAGAACAAAACCTTTTTTGTTATTGTTTGTTTCTTTATTTCATCCCGATTGGGGAATCTTTATTTTTTGGGGATGCCAAATGGCACAGGTGAAAATGACATGAGGCAGAAGCGCCGGTTGGGTCAAATAACTGGAAGCCACATCAGCTCGGTAGTTGAATGAAACTTGAATATTGTATTTTCAGGATGTCTTATAGCCATACTAACCAGTGATCCCTCCACTCTGACAGGTGTTTGATGGTGGCTTCAGAGTTATTTGGTCAACTGCACCTCTGTCAGTTCCAGTTAAATTCCAAATCTGATGCTATTTTAATTTTTTGATCAGGAAAAAGCTTCTTCAGTGTGCTTTCAGCCCTTTTTGGCCTCAGGCGGACCCTCGGGCCCAACACCACTCTGTTATCAGGTTAATGTGTGTTAATGACAGTACTGTATAGACCGGGTTTGATACTGTACACTTAACAATGCTCGGTCTCAGTTCAGTTCACCACCAGCTCACTCACTTCAGAGTGTGTGTGTTTTCTCGAGTTGAAAGAATGAAAATTACTATGTGTGTTTTAAGTATTTGTCATTAACAAACTGTTCAAGCTCAATGGTAGCCATTATAACAGCATTCAGGTTTTGAGGAGACTGAACTGGAAAGTGAACTGAACTGTGAGCCGTGCTGTCGTAGCAAATCAGCCAAAGTCGGGACGGAAACCTCTGGATAACATTTTGATTCTTGCATGTCCGAAACAGAGTGACAGACAGATGGTGTCCTGACGTGTTATTTAAAGCTTCTTCTAGTTGGAGGAAGCTGCAACAGCAGCGGTACTGTGACGTTTCGTTCCGTTGCTCATAGAGCAGCCATTTTGTTAAGTGTAAATTAAGAAAAATGGTCGACATTTTTATTATTAGATGACCATTGATCCAGTGGGAATTGCTTAAATGTCACTGTGATTCATAAGTCAGTGGCCCTCGTTGATCAAATCTTCTTGGAAACTGGTAAAGGTTCTCGGAGAGAGAGATTGTCTCTCACCCTCTAGCAGGTGTAAATAAAGATAATGTAGCTCATTTAAAGTCATTAAGGATTGAATTTCCCTAAAACCTGAGGATGAATATACTGTAGTTTAGTTACAGAGTAGATGTGACACGAGATCTTAAGCCTATGATGACAAAAATGATTGTCTATTGTAAAATAAGATTTAAACCATGTACATGAATGAGGGCCACTGACCAACATTCCCCTGTTATTAAAAGATGGATGGCCTTCACTGGCACCATTTTGTGCCCAATTAAACTGTTATTTTGATCACATGGACACACAATACCCACGGAAGAGTGCCGCGATACCAAGTAATATTTTAAGGAAGTAAAGATTAAGGCTGTACATGTTCAACAAAACACCTGATAGTAAACAGATACAATATCTGAAATATTAGCAATGGGGTTGAACATTTAACGGAATGCCATTTTACTCCAAATATCAACTATTGTCAATGTTATCCATAAATGTGCTGTTTGTAATGAAATGTGCAAATGGAAAACATTTGCTTGTTTGTGTCAAATGTCTTAAAATGCATCCAGTTTTTTTATTAATAGTTCTTCCTCCTTCAGTCTGAGTGTACTTGAACAGACCTTGGTTGGTAGGAATAATGAGAATACAGGTGTTTTGGTGTTGCAATGGTTATAAACCTGTTCTGCCTTCAAATGCGTTCTGTTCAGGACTCCTTGTTTCCTTGTTTGATTACGTCACTGTCTTGTTAAAACCTCGTCTGCTTCTAATGTGAGCTAGTTTTTTTCAGAGAAGCTTTAGCTTCTTGGTTTTTCTTCCAAATGTCTCAAATTATGTTTTTATTTTTCCTTTTTGTAGAGCTTCACAGTCACAAAGAACTGCCTTCTGAAGCAAAGATTCAGAGGTTTTAACAAGACTTCAGTGATGATTTTTATTCTTAGCATGATAAAACCTACCTCCACCTGGCTGCAGTCTGGCCTGTAATGTTGTTTTTCTGGTTTAAATATTGTACAGATTTTTAAAAAGAAATGTAAATATTTTTGTTATTGTATCATAAATTATTTTAGTCTTTTTTTTTCTTTGTTCATTTGAATTTGAGGATTACCAAACTGCACTTTTTTTTTTTTTAATATTGATGTAATTAAAGAATGAATGAAAATTGGGACGTGTGTGGTTTTAATGCTTACACGCACGCACGCACACACAGCCTTTTGAGTGTACAGTGTGATTATATAGATTTAGATCCACCATCCATCCTATGTATATATTATACAATATATAATTATACAACTTTAGAGAATGATACACATGAAAACAAAACTATATAGTGAAGCGTATCCATAGAGCTCCATAGAAACACTTGATCTGCACAAACATTTTGTGGTAACTCTAAAGTTGTCATATTTATGTTGTTTCTTCCTAGCTAGCCAGCTAGCTAATGCTAAGTCTGCATTCAGGAATCACCTGGGTGTTGTTCAGAGTTGGAAGGTGTGTGAACTCCATGGCTTCACTGACCAGGTATTTAGGCCAGAAACACACAAAGGGACTGCACTGGTGTGGGCGTGTTGCTTTAGGCACCAGTGAAAGAATGAAATGTGATCCATGAAGCCCAGATTGAGTAACAGATCCATGAGTTTGCAGGCTTAGCAGATGCCAAAACACTGCACAGTGGTTTTTAATACTATGAGACAATATTTAAAAGAGTATTCCACTGATTTAGCATTGCACTCCCATAACACTGTCAGACTCATGATGGACAGTAAAAAAGGAAAAAAAGGATAAAAATCACTGCAGCAGAATCAGAGATAGTCTTTTTAATTCCACGCATTCTTCTTCCTTGTCAAAACCTGGCACCTACATTACCCACAATGCAACTCGACTGCCAATAGCTTGGTCGGAGATTTGGGTGTGTTATGCTAGTAGTGGCTAATGTAGCCTCGAGCTGCTAGCTTCAAGTGGAGACAGCATAAGACAGAACTTTATTTATCCCAAGGGAGATTGTTTAAGATCAGTGTTTTTTTCTCTCCACACAACTCCACACCCACATATTCTTTTTCCAAACTTACTTGGACTCGAGTGACATCACTTGAGGCAATTTATCAGACGTAAACAGACGTTGATGTGAAACATCGGTGCAGTTCCCCTAACAACTCTAGAAAGTTACCACCACCAAGCACCAGGAATTTGTGCTGGCACATATTTTATTGGCCGATGCAGTGCATTGCAGAATGTTGTCATATTGGGTTGCGGCAAAAGTTGAGCCAGGTTGAAGTTTTTTGCTGGAGCCTCCACTCATTGTAATAAATGTGTTTTTCGGTGTTAATGTCTGTCTGAACGTGGTGTTATATTGGTTTAATGGCCCTGCCTACTCATGGTACATCCTCACAGGTGTTTCGCTTCACTTACTAACTTACTAGCCAAGCAGCATTCCTCCTCCCTGCTGCTTGTAATATTTGCCTGCAGTTATATAAACAAGGATATGAAGAAGGATAACAGAATCTGAACACAGCATTTACAACCGGAAGCCCCCATCCTCACTACAGTACACGATGAGCTAAGTTTGGTCTGACCACACCATGAGAAATCCACAGTCCTCATTCTGTGCAATAAAATGCTCACCTTCACACACCTGTCACCCTCGGCGGCCCCTCCCAGGTGTGGAGAGATATGCGAATGTTTTCTCAGGGCAAAGTGAGAGCCTGCAGCAGGTAGATATTGTATTTTGTGCAACCTGAGTTCAGTCCATGTGTCCCAGTGTGCATGTGGAGCAGGTGGACATGTGCCAGACAGTTGTGCGTGTGTTTCTGTTATCTCGTTTCCCTGTACAGCGTAGGTGTTTCTTTTAAATTCCCTTCTGGAAAACCTTTGCTTCACTAATTCAACAGCCAAAACTTCTGTTCAGTTATTTCCAGTTGATTTGATCCTCAAAGACTGAACTTTTTAGGCATCAGAGTTCTAAAGATGATCCATAACTTCAGCAATGACCTACAATAGTAATACTTAATACATTTTACTTGTACAGAGAGGTCCAAAGTAATTAGCATTTAAAAGGTACACTGAAATTAGTTCCATGGAGACCAAAAAATGTTATCTTTAGCTTACTTTGTTTACGAGCCAAGCGTGGATTCATGTTCCCAAACTTGTGTATTAACAGCAATTACAGTTTCCTCCAAAATGTAAAATCTGTTGTAGCTTCTCATTTACAGTGTCAGATCACTTTTAGCAACTTAGTAACTTTACACCCGCCTTGTACACTCTTTAAAATTAAAGTTAAATGGAGTGAATGAGTCTGAGAGGTTTGCAAAAATGTATTTTTTAAACATTTCTAACAGGAAAGACAGAGAAAGAGAAAATGTTGGAATTGTCCTTTAAGAGGAGACTGGTTAGTACTTTATTTTGAAATGAAACTTTTAAAATTAAACTTTTCTAATGGAACCTTTCAAATGTCCACAGCGGATGTTGTGGATGTTAGGATCAGTTTATTTTAGGGTTTGAGAAAGAATGTCAGTCAGTAAAGTGCTGTACTGAGTAACATAACGATAGCTTAGAGTGTGCGTGTGCGTGTGTGTGTGTGTGTGCACCTATGTCGGTCAAGGTGAGCAAGTGGATGTGACTGTCAGGTGTGTCAGATAGCAGCTAACAGATGCCATAAAAGCCTTTTCATCAGCGAGCGACAGATTAGGTTTGTTGTTTTATGAAAGAGTGAAGGGAGAGGCCTGATAGTAACTGTGCTAAATACACACGAGCATTATCTCAGGCTGCTTTCCTGCTCACTCTGTTAAAAACATGTAGTTGGTGGAAGGAGATGAAGAGGTGGAGATTTAAAACTTGGCACCAGTTGAGGCGTTCATTTGTGTTTACACTTTTAATTTACAGGCTATTAGTCTTTATCTCTGTTATCTTATTGCTTCTTCCCATGCTGCATTTGGATAACTGAATCATGCAGGTTTATATTACAGTCAAAGGTCTTTTCACATGCTTATCTGAGAAATCCTGGACAGACCGACCAACAGACACACATTGCCATCCCTACAGCCATATTGCAAGCATGGCTAAAAACTATTAAAAACACATCAATGAGCCACACTGTTGTACTGGGTGACATGTTCCTTTATTACCATGAACACACACACTGTAGTTTATTTTGACTCAATCCCACACACACCGTCCTGCTGCCGGAAATACTCACTAGAGCACCAAATGTGGATTAATCTGCCGCTGAAAATAGTCCCCTATTGTGAAATGTTAAAGTTGATGTGACTATTATATACAGCTATACTAATCAATAATGTGTCTGTATGTAGGACAATATGGAGGAAAGCTTCTGTGTGTAATGTCAAGGTGGGGGGGGGGATTTCTCTGTTGAGAATGGATGGATGGCACCATTTTATTTTATTATATATTTTTTATTGTTCTTATTTTATTTTTTTCATTTTCATCTATGTGTTATTGATATGATAGCAAAATGTATACCTCTTGTTTCCACTGAAAACCAAACAACTCCGTTTAAAAAAAAAAAAAGAAAGAAAGAAAGAAAATAGTCTCCAACAAATGTATGACGTCCTCCAGGTTTGTTTGCTAAAAACTACAGTACTTTAGGAAATTAATGAGCCTTTTTTTAAAATTAAACTATATATTTGTGAGATGTTTTTTTAAAAGATGTATGTCCGAACCAGTAAGCTACTAAGCTATAAATGGCTTCACTTTCTTCTTGTCTTGATACTTTTTTCTGCCATGAAAACCTTATTGTAATATATTGTTAGTGACGTAAGTTGAACACAGAGGCTGCTCTCCATGAAGGAGAACACTAACAATTGTTTTCCAAGGCCACGGGGCTGAGTATTTGATTTAGTTTCATCTTGTGTCACTTTGAAGTCAAACTGTAACAGACCAAGCCCAGTGTGTGTGTGTGTGTGTGTGTGTGTGTGTGTGTGGGCGTTGTACAGTAGCTGACTGTGTTTGCTTCTCATGTGGTTCAGTGACCCAAATATTCTGACTCATTCATCCTGATCTGCCACATCATGACAGAGAGAGAGAGAGAGGATGGACATGGAGAGATGGAAAAACTATACAGGAGAGTGGAAACAAATGAGAAAGAGGTGAGGAAGGATGGAGAGGAAGGAGAGAAAAAAGGCGAGGAACAGAGAAAATGCAGAGAAAGAGAGAGAAAAAAGGAGCCATGAGGCTGAAGTTTGTTTTATTTTCCAACTGTGCAGGAAATAATGACAGAGAGAAGGTTATAACACAGCTCAGTCCAAAACCACATTCTGAATACAGTCACTGACCCACAATACAACGCACACGAGTCATAAATGTGCTGTGTCTGAAGTCAAATCTATCCCATCATACTGCCTGTGATCCTGTTTTACCTGTAATCTGTATTACTACTGTTCGTTAAAGGAGTCTTGAAGCTCTGAAACGTTTGTAGCTCGCTCCTCTATGGAGGAATGCAGCTGTAGTGAGCTGCATTTACAGCAGTTACGATGGATTCTAATTAGTAGTGGCAAAAAAATGTGTTAAAACCTCTCAAACTACTACATTAGCATATTTCAAATCTCCACTGTCCACCGGTACACTCAGTATGTTCCACACCATCAGATTTTGGACAGAATATGGAAAAAAAATATGGCTAAAAATATACAGCTTCCAATTGCCGTTAGCTCGGTTAGCTACGCTCGTAGCTATGGAAATGCAGATGTCAGACAGAAAAGCTTTAGAATGTGCCAATATATGGCTAAATACACACTTTTGTTTGTAACTTGTGCATTTAGCGCTTAGCTACATTCACATCATGGCGGCAGAATGGGAAGGAGAAAGAAAAAAACTCCTGTTGACTTAGGAGCATTATTCAGAGATGATTTCCCCTATTGCTAGTCCTGTTGTCACACCAAATAAGTTAAGCCTACATTACCAATATTGCGTTACATATTTGTAGCAGTTTGCTAACAAGTAAAACACATACAAACAGTGCTATTTTGCCACCGGTTTGTTGACACTTTTGTAGTTCTTGCAATATCGTCAGAAATATCTGATATATCTCTGACTCTAAATTACAACTAGGACACTGTGAGCAATTTTTTCCTCTTAGCTGCTCATAATTAGCCGTCTCGGCCATATGATATGAACCCTACGCTCAACAAACGCAGGTAGCCAACGTGCCACTGATCTAAACAGCTGAACATGCTAGCAACTTTAGCCGTATGTTGGCATTGTACAAAATGTTTGCGACATTTGAAGCAGCAAACAACTTTTACAGTTGCTCTGACGTTGAAAATGTCACTGTAGACTAGAGTTTGAATGAATAATGAATCTGCTGTCAGAGATATCTAAAATATAACTTATAAAAGTAAAATTGGCAATCTGGCAACCCTATCAGGTACAAGATTTCTTTATGCTCACTATGCTCCAAATATGGCCTGAATACGCCAAAATATTGCCAAATATGCAGTGTGTTGCTAGCACAGGACGTAGCTATGTAGCTAAGCAAATTTAGTTGTGTATAACAGGAGTGTGGCCAAATATATGCCCAAATTGAATTAAAGGTTTTCTTTTGAAAGACAGTGTCTGACCAGCGACATTTGGTGAAGATTTTTAAATTGGTGACCCACTGACCACCCAAAGATTTCCCATGACCCCTCGGCTGTCGCAACCCAAACAGCCTAGCTGACCTTCAGAGTTCAGTCCAGTCACACTAACCTTTGTTGTCAAGCTCATGAATTTGAAAAGAGCTCACCAGAGCTTCCTGTCTCTACTCTAATTGTACTGGACTTGGTGTGAAAATTTCATGTGTGATAAAACCGCACCAGTTTATCTTTGGGACAGTCAGTGTGTGGCAGCTGTTCTCAGTCAGCATCTTCATCATCGTGTGTTCACGCTGAGATATTAAATCCACATTTAGCCTGGATGTGACTCAACAGTCGGTAAGTCCACGGTCCTTCTAGCTTGTTCCAAGGCTGACGCAGCTGCCCACCTCATCTGTAACCCATTACCCATTATCCTGCTCTAGTGCCTGGCCAGGAGCTCCCCCAAGGGCTGCGAGCCAGCTCTGACGATGTGTTTCCTGTCTGCACGTCACTGGCTATGAGAGCCATGTTAAAATAATAAGGCTATTATATCAGAGCTCAGTCACAAGCACGAGATCCTGAACCGGGCTGGCTGACACTGTGTGTGTGTATAGCCAGCGGGGACGGCAAGAGAGTATAAATGGATGTCTGTTTGCTGATCTGTGTGCATGCGTGTGTGTTTTTCTTTGTCTCTCTCTGTGTCGTTCTTCTTGTTTCACGCAGAGAAAATTAATAGAATTTGCTGCCAGCCTGTTCTGAGGTTAAAAAAAAAAGCTTCACACTCAAACTACAGACCACGAGCCAAATGTACAAAGAGTGTGTACTTAAATTAAAAATGTTCAGCGCTTTTCCACACAGAAGCTGTTATGAAAAGTGAACTTGCTGTAGGTGCGATGCCAAATCTCAGGCAAAATAAACATATAAAATCTACATTTAAAACGTTGCAGTTCTCGTTTTACTACAGATCGGTTTCAGCACAATTCTGCCAGTCGCCATTACTACCTTCAAATGTGATCAGTAACTGAATTGAGTGTATTGATCGAGCCCAGTTGTGTGCAGTGGCTGTCTGTTAGAAGCCCTGTCTGATGATTGATCACTTAAGAATTGCCAATGGCCAGTTTTTGGAGCTTCACTGTGTGATAACCCCTGCAGGCACCGGTTCCTTCTCACTGACATCTGTGTCTGAAAACAGTTTATTAATGTGAGATAACCCTTGTTTCTTTTTTTTTTAACGCGAACACAACCACATCTTGGCTAAACAGGAGCAAATCCAGGTTCCAAAACCTGCTGGAGAGGCTGAAACCAGAAGAGTGGAGGCTGTTAAAGCAGCAGATTAATGCTGATGGTTATGGACTATCTTTGAACAAGCATGTGTACGCATAAACATACTGTATCAGATAAAGCACCGCCTTGTACCCATAGCTGCTCCTCCAGTATCCTCACTGATCTGGTGTCAAGGACTTTTCAGGAAATGGTACAAAGCTTCAGAAGAAACACCCTTTAGTGGGTGTTTGACCTTAGGGGAGCAGCCCTCAGCTTTGACGTAGTGTCATTAGTGTCAGTAGCTGTGTGAACAGATTTCGTGTGACACAGGGTCTCTGTGCTCATGTGTAAATGTAGCTGAGACGTGACAGCTGCAGTTTTTCACCTGATAGTTTAGAAGCTTGTTTACGCATCCCATTCAGTCTTTTCAGTCATAGCTCCCCCGTAGCTTCACTCACCCCTTCCCATCTTCCTTCTAATGTGTGAAAGTGGTCTCAGTCAACCTATCGACACATCATTAGCATGCTAAAGGAAGCAGCTAACTGTTTGTGTCACACGTTTCTATTCTCCCTGCTCTGTTTCGGTGTCGTTGGATCATAGCTGTGAGGTGTAGGAGACTCCGCAGAGTCTGCTTCCTAAAACTGTGACCTGACTCGTGTTTTCATGCAGGCAGTGACAACCAGAACAGGTTACTGCAGTTATGCCAACTATCATGTAAACACTTTTAAAGTTGAAATCAGAGTGAGCACAGCTCCATCTACACTGCTGATGATTACACTGATTGATGTTTTAGAATAATATAATAAAAATCTTTATTTATAGAGAAGTTTTCAAAACCCAGGTTACAAAGTGCTTCACACTGGGCAGCAAATTAAAATCATATAAAATCAATATAAAATATCATCAAAAGGGGAACTGGAGGATAATTGTGATGTGATGTACACCTGCAGAGGAAAATAAAATCATGTGAAAGAAAAGGTTGACTTACTGCACTGTCAGCGCTGAGCTTATAACAGATCCATACACTGTATAATATGTACAATGTTTCAGCCATGCACCTTTGCTGGATAATGAACACATCAATATCTGATAAAAACATCCTTAAAACGAGACACACAATTTATATCAAAATCCATAGAATACAAATGAAAACAGAAGAAAAGAAGCTGCGTTATTTTGCCGGAGCCCCCTCCGTTTCCATTTAAATAAATGAGAGGGCTGCATCTTTTCACACAGAGCCAAGGTTGGTCTGAATGTGTCCTCAGGCTGTATTCAGACAAAATCAGGCGCGGCAGCAAAAACACCAGTCCTCCCATTCATTTGAATGTGGATAGTGCGTTTGGGCTGCGGCGGTGAGGATGCCGAAAAGTTGAAACAGAATAAACTTTGTATTTATTTGCATTGTAGCATTCCTCTGTTTACCGAGCAACTGTGAAGATGGAAGAGAGACTGATCGATCGCCGATGTGATGACTGTACATCAGCTGTTCAACCCTGCCACAAGGGAGTACAAAGATGTTAATCGCCGTGCAGTCGCTTGGTATTGTATCGCTCTTCAAGTTGGGATTGCTGGTTGGTATTTCTACTTGTGCTACAATCAGCATGGCCATGTAGTGACACTCCCACACCGCCGCACAAACCCTGCACTAATCGCTGCAACGCCTGATTTGGTCTGAATACAGCCTTATGCTTGTAGCAGCTAATGTAGCCTTGAGCCGCTAGCCTCAAGCAGGGATGAGGAGCGGGCTACAGGGGTCTGGTAACTTCAGCCCCAACCAATGCTGCCTAAAGTGAGGTCACATATACAGTAGTCCTCCCCAGGACCTGTAAACAGACTTTGATGTGTACAAATTGATGGAGTTCACCTTTAAGTTTTAAATCATACCATAGGTTTTTAAATTAATGAATATACCGTCTTCCCACTTTACCACAAGCCCTTGAACACACCATCAAGGAGGACTCTTCAAATCAGCCCCACGTGAGTGAGACAAGATGTTCTCTGTGATAGATCACTGCACTCAAGCAAGTTTCACGTCCCTGCAAGGTGTTGCCTGCTGAAATGAATGGAGACCAACAGCAGCCTGAACGATTGTGAAACCGTCCTTATGACTCTAAAAACCGATGATCTAGAACGATGCTTGAAATGGATCGTTTAGTCTCATGGTAGAGGAGAGTTGAGGGCTCTAACTTTCTTTTATCTTTTTGTTATATAATTGAGATGGTAAGGCATCACACGTCCTTCCACAGATTACTGACGATCAAAAATAAAACATACAAACTCGGGTGTTTGAGGTCAGGTTGCTGCTGACCCACTTTGATCAGGTTGATACCTTTATCTGCCTCTTTGCAGAATCGGGGTTACTGAGTGCATGTAAATGAGATTGAGGGGAGGTCCCACTGCATGTAAGTTTGAGTGGAAAAACAAATGCACAGCTCTCGAGAGTCTTGAAAATTCCCCCATGACATCTGACTTGTTTCCTCTGTGGTTTGAATAAAGAAGACGTGTGTGAGAGGGCGAAAGAGAAAGACATAAGAAAGGCTTGCTTTTAAGGTTAGACTCAGATTCAGGTTTAGGGTTGTGGAAGGTTTGGTGGAAGGTTTAGTCATGTAGTGGACTTTTTCAACATCATCATAAGGCTTATCATTATGTTCACACTGGCTTATTAAAATATGAGCAAAAGCTGTACTCATGAAGTCATATTGACTGACAGGTAACTCATTCATTGAGTTTAGGCTTTATGGACAAGACAGTCCTCCCACGAAGAACAACAGCAAGTGTCCCAAATCAACATATGTTTACGCCCAAGTGACAGAGCCCTCAGTAATTATGAAAGGAGCAGAGGAGGAAGTCAGGTGACCTTATTATAGAGCGACAAAGTCCGCGTAGGCACAATGTTGGGGCAGATTTTTTTAGAGCATGACCACAATAGCTCCCTAACCTAAACCATGTGCTTATTTTAACCATGACAACAAATGTCCCCTAACCTTAACGGAGCACTAATTTTAACCCAAACCACAATCTTTCCCTAAACCTAACCAGGTCGATTTTGTGTTACGAGGGCTGCAGGACAGGTGAACCCAAGTGCAGACACAGAGGAGACGGGAAGGAAGTTTAAGAAAATATTTATTGCTGAGCAGAGGGACTGAGGCTGGGGCAGGGGTCAGGTCCAGGATGAGGTCCAAGGGGATTGAGCGAGCTGGGATTCAGAATGGAGCAGCAGGGCGCAGCTGAGCAGCAGGCTTGACCAGGCGAGGTGGAAGAGACAGGGACTGGAGTCAGAACAGGCAGGGCAGCGAGGGAAATGGAGAACAGGATGAGGCTCGAAGAACAAGAGGAAGATGCAACAGGAGCAAAAACAAGCGTAGCAAACACTAACTGGTAGCAGAGTCTACAGTGGAAGTGGCAGGGCTGAGTATTAGAAGAGGTCTTGCTTCTTGAGATAAGGTGGCTCTGCTCTGAATCCAGCACACCTGTCTCCACACACACACACACACAGGGAGAGAGCAGGTTAGGTGGGCACAGAATTAGAGGTAGAGGGCATGGCAGTCCCAGAGGCAGATGTACCATGATTACATCATAGAATTGATTTATTTTTCAACAGTGTTTTGTAAAGGCAGAGACAAATGGTGTCGTCCTGCTGATAGAGCCGAAAACACTTCTATGTGTCGTTCAAGAGGGCACGGACAAGCAACTTATTTTGTCGTTTAATTTCGAGGCCATGTTGACACGGATCCATGTGGGGAAATCAAATTCTGCTTGATTTGTTTGTTTCTTCTCTGGTGGTTACAAAGTGCTCATGAAGAAACAACTGATTATGAGCATTATTTTTTCAAGGCCTCTGGCATGTCGTCGAATCATGTCAGAAGGCAAAAGTGTTTATAGCTAAGTCAAAGAGGGGCGTGATGCAAGATAATCTCTTAAATGTGGGGATAGCGGCGCTCCCTTTCAGACTTGAAGGCATCATATTGTTGTTCACTCAAATGAACATGAATGAATGTTGCATTATCAGTTTTGGAAAGTTACAAAAATTGTCGGACGCAGCCCTCCCAATCCCGACATTGGAAAGGTGTGGCTGTGAGGTGTGAAGCATAATGAACCCTTTACTGT
This sequence comes from Macquaria ambigua, assembly GCA_008360985.2. Lineage (NCBI taxonomy): Eukaryota > Metazoa > Chordata > Actinopteri > Centrarchiformes > Percichthyidae > Macquaria > Macquaria ambigua. The sequence goes on along the minus strand of VMKM01001229.1, from coordinate 46,519 downwards.
ACCTGCTTCATGCGACACGTGTTACCACAGTTACCAAGTGATCTTCCATACTATAAATATATTCATCTATGTGTGTGTGTGTGTGTTATACTAATAAATGCTGCACAATGAAATGAGAGCAGAGAAGAATGAAATACAGATTGGTGCTAACATAACATAATGCTAACCTCAGTGGTTACAGATGCTGCCGTGCAACACCTCTTTACCTGTGTACATGTGTCACACAGGCCTGAGATGAGAAACAAGAGGAAGATTAATGTTTGGGGGAATCCCTGCAGAGAATAAAAAGTCTGACTCACCGACATGAATCACCACAACACAGCTCAGGGCAGGTGAAAGTAAAGAGGAGAGGTTAATTCGTCCCACAGATAATGTCAGGTGACGGTGTGCTGGAACGTTTCAACACTTGGATGCATGAAACACTTCTGGGTGAATCATCAGTACAAATAAGGAGATATAATGAACAATAAATGTGCAACTCATTGTGAGGTGAAATTAGAAGTTGAGCTTTGTGCACCAAACCTGTATTAATCCACTGCTGAAAATAGTCCCAAACAAATGCAGTTTTTTCCTCCTGTTTAGTAACATTTGCTATAAACTACAGTACCCAGTTGTTTCAGACATTTACTGAGCCTTTTTTAAAAATGAAACTTTATATTTGTGAGTCGTTTTTAAAGATGTACGTCTTCAGTGGGACCCAATGGGCTTGAGACAGGATCAGGATAGGGAAGTCATGGGATTTGTTGACAATAAGAAAACTATAATGCCAGCCTTATCCTTTGAGGAATATTGTGTTACTGTTAAAAGTAAACTTTCCAGTGTGAGGGTGAGCCAACATGTTCTCATGTTCTCCTTCACGTGCTGCTGTTTGGTTTTGAGCTGTGTTTACACTCTGCGCTCAGCCGGCCTCAGCTGTCAAACATTTTGTGTGCTCCAGGAAGCTGAAAACTGAGGAAACATAAAAGCGAAATGTTTCTGCAACAAGGAAGACTAAAGTCTACTATCTATATGCAGAAAACAGGAATGTACCGCTCCTCTGGCAGCTAGTTGGAGGTCCTCAGCTCGTCTCTTCTGATTAGCACGCTAGGTAATGGCCCCTTAACATAAACAATAGCTCTGCAGCATAAACCCCCAGGCGTCGCATTCATTCTGAGCACTGTATTAGTGCAGCAGGGGTTCTTCCAGAAAAACAAAGAAAGAAAAAATGCAGGGTAGTAAAGAGTTACAAAGTGGGATTAGCTGCTGGTTCTGGAAGTATTTCTCCTCACTGTAAATTCCCACTTCAGAGATTATTTTTGTGATCTTCTGGGTGATGTATCCTCCTGATGTTGTAGAGGATGAATCTGCAGGAGCAGGTTATTGCAGCGATGTTGGCAGCGAAGGACAGCTGGACATCCAGTGTCACAGCCAGGTTCCTTGCAGTCCGAGACAGGGACACCACAGAGTTCTCAATGGTAATGGAGTTAACGTTAAAACTCAGTTCATGGTGCTCCACAGTCTAGATTTTGAATTTACATTAGTTTCTCATAAAATATGACAATTCTGGAGTCTTTCTACAATATTTGGTTTTCAGCATCTGGCAACACTGGTGCTGGGGGAGGAGGTGTGGGTGTTCCCCCCTGGGTTCTCCCTTCTAGCCCACCCTGAAGCAACTCAACCACACAAAGATAGACCCTTTGTTTTACTGAAAATCCCCTGAACATTACAGTCACCTACAGTAGCCCTCATGGCACACCAGAAGTCACATCACAGCTTCAATAAAACAAAATGTGACGAGGGGTGAAATGCTACAAATTGTTGCTGTAATTACCAAGAGTCTTTTGTCTGATTACCCTGAATGACAGACAGTTTCAAAGCTTTCAAGAACACTTCTGCTATTACAGACCCTCCTCTACATACTGTACAGACACAATAACTGATACAATGAATATACAAAATATCAAGTTCCCCCTTTTAATGTAATTCATATTTTCTAATAATTAAACTATTTTATTTTTAATTTTGTGTGCATATAGTCTCCATTGTGTCACAATTTTAGGAAATGTATACTTTAGCAGTAATCTGTGAAGCCCTTAGAACTGCACACACCTGCGTGAAAGGTGCTAGAAAATACGATTGTTTGATCTTTCTTATTGATTTCCCCTTACTATACTGCTCAAGGTATAGTGATCAAGATGGAAGAGAGGAGGAAAAACATGAGTAACAGATGCACTGGCAAACAAACCTATAATCATCCAAAACCTGTAAACAAAGTAAGACTTTGTTCTTTGTGCAGTTTAGGTGCTCTCAGACAGCGAGCGGCATCGTCGGTGTTCTGTATTTTGAATCAGCCGCGGCTCCCGGCTGCCTCTGATTCCACCAGCCGGTACACCACATGCTGCTGCTATCCACTATCCTCCAAGAGAAATCTCATCAGGCAGATAAATAGAGCGAAAGTCGGATGACTCCTTGCCGCTGCGGCCTCAACTGTTTGCCGTCTGAAAGCAACTTTAGAATTGATTTCACGGTTGTCGCACATGCTCCTCCTGACTGATGATGGTGATGACTGATGTGCACGTCTGTTCCTGATTGGCCTGATTCGAGTCTCACTTTGTAAATCACAGCTTGTTCTGTCTCCACATTGTGTGATGTCCTTACATTTAGTAGGTCTGATCTAAACAGAGATGGTGTTTTCTTGAGTGCAGCGTCACAATTTTCCCACATTCCCACACTGTTTTACGTCAGTGTTCATCTTTTCCATTTTTGTCTCATTAGGAAATATACATATTTTGAAACAAACTATATGTTACTTTTACCAAGTAAAGTAAATATTGAGAGCTGCCTAATGTAACCTCAGAGCAGGTTAACTATTGATTGAAATGTTTATTTTATAAAACACAAACATGATGGGCAGAGTGGTGTCTTTCCTCTTGCTTCTTCATTTTCTTCATTCCTGTGGCCAAACATGCATTAGGCTAATTGTTGGGGGCGGAAGCCACAAGGCAGAAACCCTTACAAAAAGCTGGATGTCTGTATAAATGTCTAATCACAGTTTCAAAAGAATCATACTGAATTGCTGACTCCTTGTGAAATTCTGTGGTTAACGTAGAAACTCCTCTCAAACACAGAAAGCAAAAATGGTCGGCACTTAGTCACGCAGAAAACAGAGAGGAGCTTTAATATAATCGTTCATAAACCAGTTTCTAAAAACACACTGGAAGCAAGAACTTAACTGAAATATAAAGTCATGAGAAACATCAGGCTCATCAGGGTGATCAGACTGTTTAACCTCTGAAAATGAAAGAGATCCAGCTTCTAATCAGAGGTAACGAGGTACCTGAAATGGCTTTCATCCTCCTCCCTCTCTCCCTGTTTATGACGTTGACGTTCAGGCTCCAACAAATGCTCAGACTGGAGGTTTTGCGTGAGTCAACCTGCCCAACGACTGTTGTTGCTGACTGTCGTTCTTTACATGCCTGTGTGCTTCCTGCAGGTTATCAATCACCTGACGAGGGTTTACAGTAAGAGGAACCTGAAGAGGAACCCACAGACTGGGTGTGAATCCAGTTCTTTTTTAATGCAGTAATTTGAATATTGTAGACTGTTTACTACAAACTACACTATATTTTAAATGATTGCCGACCATTTTCCTAAGTGTACCATAAGGATTCCTTCCAAGAATGCAATGGAAATCAACTGGAAACTTGACTAAGATAAAGAATCATAGCTTTATTTTTCTATATTTATTTGTTTCCCATCTTAATTTTTTTGTAATGTGGTAATGCGGTATCCAGCAGCTGTTCTGAAAACTCTCTGCACTCTGGTGGTGCATTCAGGGACACAGCAGAGCTTTGAAAATGACCTCTGCTCGCAGCTGCACACAAATACAGTTTTTTTTTGTGCAAGTTTAATTTACTTGGCTATTTACAAACATATGTTGTTGTCATTTGTTTCTGGCTGCACAGAAGGTCTGTGTCTGAATGCCCAGCAGTTAAACAGAAAGACGGAGAGTTAATAGTGGATGAAATAAAGCAGAAACGTGCAAAAGGGGGGCTTTTCAAATTCCCCAATGACTGGCAACACCAACCAGCAGCATGTGACATGTGTCATAACACTCATGCCTAATGTTTTCGATGTAAGCCCACACATTGATAGCACGTTCTCTCCCCAAACTGGCACTTCCAAACTATTGAATCTTGACTTCTTCTTCTGTCTGTATGGGGCGTCCGGTGTGTTTCTATACAAATCAAATCATACCACCGGTATGTGTTGCTCCTAAATCAAAGAAGTCTTCTTCGTTCTGACCTTGTATGGCCCCTGATGGTGACCCGTCGAGTTCTGCTGGGAAAGATGTTCTGATGTGTTTAAAAAGACATAAGTTAAGCTTGTTATATCAACTTATGATCTTTGTTACAGTTTATTATGTGAAACACTTTGGGTCATTTGTATAAAAGTTACTATTGTTATTGTAACATTACACCCATGGACACAAGGCAACAATACAGAAGAGCAATTTGTTTTATTTCATTTTAGTTTAGCAGGGAGATTAAATTGAATACGTTTGGTTTAGTTTAGGGATAAATTATTAACAGGTTCCTTTTCTCACAGTGCTAGTGGCATGGCACTATGTCTGTTGGTTCACCACTTTTGTCCAGACTGAAATATCTCAACAACTATTGGATGGGTTGACATGACATTTGGTAGAGACATTCATGTTCCCCTCAGGATGATCTATAAAAACTTTCCCTTCACTTTCCGTCTAGCGCCATCGTCAGGTCAAATTCTTAATTTCCAACACTTTGATTTATGATTAAACGCCTGCAAATCTAATGACATTTCCATCATCCTCACCTGTACTTGGTGTTTAGTGCTAATTATTATTATTATTAATCTCTAATGGTGAGTGTGGTAAGCATTTGACCTGATAAAAATCTGCATATTAACATTGTCACTGTGAGGATGCTAGCATGCTGATGTTAGCATTTAGCTCAAAGCACTCTTATGCTGTGTCTCAAATCGCGTACTTCCGTCAGTACACTTACATGCAGTATACTGTGTACACTAAGTACTTACTTGTGTAGTGCGTTAATTTTGACAGGGTAGTGTCTCAAATCGAATACTGCTGTTGTGCGCTTACCGGAAATTATGATCACAACCTTTGACCGCGTCTTCTTCTTTTTAATGATGGATTGTAAACTGGGCGGAGCATTATCGCCAACATTTTAGCGCGATTGCCGCTTGCCGAAATACTTGCCAGCTTATTTGCTCACTTGACTTCAATTCAATTATATTAAAAATGAATGAAAAATGAACGTGCTTTTACTTTTAGCCATAACAATCGCAACCGCGGCCGCCATTTTCATACATTGGTGGCCCTCCCCTTCCGTGTGTGTGAGGTTTTTGACTGAAAGTCCCTTTGCTGTGAAGTGACAGCTTTACTCTTTTAGACTGAGGGGAAAACGCAAGAGTCTTAAGAGAAAACAGGAAGACTTCACAGAGACCCCGCACCACACCACACACCACACACAAACCTCCACCTCTTTTATTGTAAGACCTGATGTGCTGATGGGAACTCAAATACAGAACTGAAAGAGGGCTTCCAGTGTGTGTGTGTGTGTGTGTGTGTGTGTGTGTGTGAGGAAGTCAGCAGCGGGCTGGGTGAGTACACACTAACGGATGGGGAGGTTGGGGTCGTGTGTGACTGTTTCCACACTTTCACACTGACAGCAGCAGCAGCCCGCTCATTCATGTCAATGAGACCACGGCGTTGGTACAGAGGAGGTATCACCTCATACAGTGTGGGGAGGAAAAAAACCACAGGGTTGGTCTGGTTCAACTTTTGCCACAACTCAATGCAACATCATCTGAAAACACATCCAACAGCCACAGGTTCTAGTTAGCCTCTAACCAGACCACAACCCTGTAAAAATAGTATCCAATAACATGTCTACATACTTTTATTTACTTTTGGTCAGCCCCAGACCTGTTGTTCCTGGTTTGGGGGACCTGTTGTTCCTGCCCTGACCCTTTAGTTCAAATGAAGGGATATCTTAATGCTCCAGCATACAATGATATTTTAGACAATAGTCCAACTTTGTGGTAACAGTTTGTGCCCTTTCCTGTTTCAACATGACAGTGCCGTCGTGCACAAAGCCAGGTCCATAAAGAAATGGTCTTCCCAGTTTGGTGTGGAAGAACTTGACTGGCCTGCTCAGAGCCCTGACCTCAACCCCAACCAACACCTCTGAGATGAACTGGAATGCTGACTGAGAGTATGTCCACATTCAGCCGGTTAAATTTGTAAATGCAGCTTTTTTAGTTAAGTTAAGAAGACAACTTTTAGTCGCCTCTAACTTTCTCTGTGATCGATCATTTTAAACGACAATATAGCTGAATACACAGCAGAGCTGCTGCCATTGAACTGGATTCATGTTTATTTCGTCGTCGATGTTTATTTTGGATGATGTTGTGATTATAAAATAAGGATTTTATCACCACAGCAGCTTGGGAATGACTGCTAGTTAACATGTAGTGGTGCTATTTCATACTCGTTCAGTTGTCTGACAACAGAAACAGAAAAATATGTATATGAGAACAAGTATATCGTGATGTCAGCTGTATTAAAACACAGTATAGCAGGAGGACACTGAATGGAGGCTGTCACTCGGCAGAGTAACCGGCTGTGTGTGTTGCCTGGTCACAGGCGGGGGTGTGGTAGCAAAGAAGACAACTTTCTGTAGTCTAACTGTTTCTGTGATCGTGCATTTTAGACGTCAATATAGCCGATCATACAGCACAAGTGTCGTCATTAACCTGGATTTATGTTGATTTCGTCAGATAACGTTGATGAAATATTGATTTGGTCTGTCCCAGTCTTTACCAGATGTCGAACTGAAAAGATTTTATGTTGTTCAGGCATTTCACTGTGGGCAGAGGTCTCTACAAACAAGACCTGGAAACGCTAATGTGGACGCAGATTGCTCTGTGGTGTCTCGGCGTTTGATAATCTTTCCAACTGGAATTCCTGGTTTATATCTTATCTTGTATATCTTGCCGACACCAACACAGACCCTTGTGTTGTTTTGCTGGAGGGCTATTTATCGAAAGCCCAAATGTCCTTTATCACAGCTCCTTCCCATCTTTAAATTGTGTGTGAGTGTGTGTGAGTGTGTGTGTGTGTGTGTGTGTGTGTGTGTGTGTATTTTGACACCCCTCCCAATCCGCCAGCTTATCTTCACTCGTCTCCACTAGAACATGAAAGGCATTTGTTGAATACCAAACAACCTGACACTCAACAACACTAACACCTCCTCCTCCGACTCCTCACCCTCCTCACCCTCGCTACAATCCAGCAGAAATATTTAACTCCACTGCAGGATGCAGCAATAATACATGACAATGTCCTGATTATTGAAAATAATGGATGTAGTCGAGTGAGTTATTTTCTATATCAGAACGCCTCAGAGTGTGTTACGGCTCTTATACCACGACCACTTATCAATGGGAAAAAGAAAGTCTTTGTACACTTTGTGTAACACAAACATGTGTTAAATGTCAGCAAACTGAAACATTTAATGCTAAACATTTTGTGATTTGTTTTATTTTAGAACCTATGGAAAATCACTGTTAATGCTTTTATAAAAAAAAAATAATACCCAACAAAATCAACATTTCCTTGTCTTAGTCTTTTCCCAACTTCTTTCCCTTTCCTGTTACCTGATTGTGTCATGATTCCAAGGACTCTTGAGTGGACTGTGTTGTTGCTCTTGTGTTTCCTGTTTTAGTTTGAAATCCCTGGTCTTGTGTTCTTGTGTGCCTTTTACTTCCTGTCTTTGTTCTTTTTCCCGCCAATTTCCCCCAGTCACCTGTGTCCCATTGCCAACCAGCTCCCTCTCTATATATACCGGTCCCTTTCCTTTGTTCCTTGTTGGTTCATTTGTGTCCTGAGTCCCTGCGTTTCTCCATGTCTTGTTCTTGGTGTTTCCCTGTGTGTGATTTCCCTGAGTTCCTGGTGTTCTGTTGCCTGCAAGTAAGCATTGTTTGTCACTTAAATAAACCTTTCACCTGCTGGAGCCATTTGGGTCCTCTCCCTGCTGCCTAAATGGCTTCCTGTGACAGATTGTTTCTCAAGTTTTCTTTCTTCCATGTTCTCTTGCCTTTCCCTTTTTTTTCATTCCCACTTTTGACTCCTCAATCTCCAGTATATTTCGCCCAGAACAAATGATTCATACGTTAAACACTGAAGTATTTTACCACTGAGTTACAATCCTTTTTGTAGGTTTTAGTTTAGGTTTTTTTTTCACTATTGAACCAATGCACAGTTTCATCGTTCATCTTATTCTGCTGCTTGCTTCTTTGTATAACTTACTGTGTGTGCGCGCATGTTTCCAACCTACAGTATGGTATCCACACACACACACACACACACACACACACACACGATATCTCTGACAGCAAGATGTATGGAGGACAGATGGACACACAGATAACTTTTACAACACTACTGTTCTTTGTTAGGTTTTATGTATTTTTCTTTACTTTATTAAACTGTCAGTTGTCTTGTTTAAGACCAACTAGGAGCTGCAGGACGGAGTGAGGTGAACTTAAGTGCTAATTGTAGATTTAAACTGCAGCTTGTTTACTGTGGACTGCAGCTGTATTTACATATGCTCAGATATTTTGTAAATGCAGCACAAATTGCGTGAAGTGCAGGGCTAAAATGCTAATAGAGTAGTGAAATTATAGTCCACTTCATTTTCTCATAAACAGTGTTAGATGATTAGGGCTGTTTGGACAAACTGAAATGATGTCTGCAAGTTTTTTTCAGTCTGCCTCTTCACAAAAGGTATGTTTGCTGATGCAGGCTGAGGCTGCTTTTAGCATCCTGACGTTAGCATCCTGACGTTAGCTTGCCTGTGATAACATCTCGTTGTTAGCATGCTGCCATATGTCCAATACCAAATGGCTCCCGTTCACCTTCTGACAGCAGCAGTAACATCTTCAACAGTCTGTGAGGTGAATGATGACCGCACAGCTGCAACACACATGCAACGCGCGCACACACACATGCACACACTGTACAACGTACAGCTGCACAGCAGATAGCAACTGGATGTTTCACAGTAAGACACACACTGAAACACACAGACATGCACAACTGACACACTTCTGAACAGACGAGGACGCCCTGATTGTCGGAGGGTATTTAGCCTTCACTAAGATTAATTTAAGATCATTTAAACAAACTAGATAGATGGATGGATAGATGTTGGTTTGACAGGCTGTGATTTGTGCAACAGAAGCAGAGGACAGGTGAGGGGTAACATTCAGGTTTAACTGGTGTGTGACAGTGTGTTTGCACACAGCATGACAACAGGTGTGTGTGTTGGGTCAACACACACATGCACAGAGGGATCCTTCTGCCTGACAGCAAGACAAATGGAGGCAACAGATGCACACATTAACTTTTACTTACAAAACAGTGTGTGGATTTAAGAGAGAGGGGTGTGTGTGTGTGTGTCTGTGTGACAGAGGAGAAGAAGATGAAGAGTTGGTTGGAGACAGGAGGGTGAGAAAAGAGGAAAAAGTCAGAAGAAGAATGTTAGGTAAACAGGAGCAAAAACAGGTAGATTTTTCTTCAGTGTCGACACTAATGAATTTATATAGTGGAAATTATTTCGAAACATCAGCAACGTCAGATTTCATCTTACTGGGAGGAAACAATTTGTACACCCAGAGCCTCCTCACCCATATAAACTCTGCATAAACATCCCAGGTGATCTGTATGATAACTATTTCAGATTTAGAGGGTTATATTAAGAGCATTTATATGCGTTTCCCCCCATTGCTCCACTTAAAACAGCAAGCATCCCAGTCCAAGAGGTGGTCATAAACAACCACTGAGATTTTCTGTTTGGGAGGGAAGGGTGTTTATCCAACTAGAGAAACATGAGCACAACACCAGACCAGTGGAAGACGTGACGCTAATTCTCTCATTGATTGTCCTTTTCCTTTTTATATGTGAGTTTGATGGAAATTTGAATGCAGATTAAGACTGAAGAATTCCAAAAGAGGACGGAAAACTTATGAAACCTCCTGGAAGCTACAGGTCTGAGGACAAAACAAAAATATGCATCTCCAACGTCGCCAACAAAATGTAAGAATAATGATACAAACTTCTGTTGACTCAACCACAAGGCTATTAAGGCAACAGCTAGCTTGCGCCTAGCAATTTGATCATTTTTATGGATTTTTTTGTATTCATTTTTGTATGGATTTGTGAGAATGTGTTGTGCTTCACTTTTTTAAAACAGAAATCCTTGTGTGTCTGTGTTTTAGGTTTTCCACCCCATCAATTTGGGTGCACAGAAGAGCCACTGAATGGTGGGAAGTTGTTGTTCCAAGCTTTACAGATTCCCAGTAGATGCAAAACTTGTTGCAAGACACGTTCAAGCACATGTGTTGCACACTGTCCCCAACAATTACAAAAGAAAGACACTTGTTTTTGCCTGTTTGTGTGTAGAGAAAAGGGTTGCCATTGCACTACGGAAACTCGCAACCAACTCTGAATACAGACGTGTCTCCCAGTTGTTTGGTGTTAGCATTACAACCATGTTTCGGTGCGCTAAGGACTTCGGTGCAGCTATTGTCAAGGTAGGTGCTGATGCCAGAAGTGATTGCCGTATCAAGAGAAGCTTGCACAACATCTACACTTGCTAACATTTCCAGGTCATTCTTCATAGAGACCTCTGCTTACAGAGAAACACCTGAAGAACAGAAAAATGGCAAAATCTCAAAAGCGTGCAACATCTGGTCAGGAGTGGGACAGATAGCCTGGGAGACCAAACTTATTTCATGGTTGGGACGTTGTCTGACACAGTGACTTCTTCAACCCCAAGGACAGGAACTCTGTCAGGTAGTGGTGGATAGCAAGGGACGTTTGGACACCACGTAACAAACACTGAGCCTTTGAAATGACATTTTCCTGCAACAAACAACAAAATGACTTTTCCTTGTAGGTGATTCTCATTAGAATCTGATTACTGAGTCTGTGTGAATACCTAATCTAGTGTGGACGCAGTCTCCATCCTGAGCCACTTCACTGTCAGGACTTAAGCCGGCCTCAGGGGGTCGGGGGTTGGGATTGGGGTGGAGAATTGGGAGATTTGGGGGCGAAAGGGTGAATTAGCTGTTGAGGAGATGGGAGGGGAGGGGGGTCACCAGCTAATGATCTTAAATCCTTGACAGGTCAAAGGTCTCTTGAGGATCCACTTCCAGGACACAATAGAGTCCTGTTCTTCCTCCGAGCTGGAACAGTCTATTCAGCTACAGAGCACCGACCTTTGACCCCCAAAATCTACTGTGGAGACGCAGTTTCTGCCTCTGACTTTAATATGTAATTGCAGTAGTTTTCCAAGTCGTGTGTCATGTAGTAAATGCTATTTGCTTTTCAAAAGATGCAACAACAGAGTGAAGAACGTGAGATATTTGATGAGCAAGCCAATCAGAAGAGACACAATTTGGGAAATTCAATCAGGGCCCCTTTTTCCAAAAGCATCTTAAGGCTAAGATGATCATTAAATCCCTCTAATGAAGCTTCTTAAGCTTAAAATGTGTTTCCTCCTACCCACTCTGCTAAGAGCATCTTGAGAAACTCTGAACCTAGAGTGTCGCAAATGACATGTTTCAGTTTGGGGTTTTTTTTGTTTTTAAGTCTACTTTTATCATGACCACTGATGCTCACTGTTAAGTGAGTTTAATGTAAAATGAGTGATGAGATTACGATTAGAAAATAAAACTAGTTTAACTGAACAATTGATCTGCCAGTTTCTTTCATCGTTGTCCTCCCACGTATATTAATCTCTTCTGTCAATTTCCCAATGTTCTGTTTTCATCTTGTCTCTTCTTTCTATTTATCGTACTGATACAGAAAATTATGACAGAGCGACGTCCACAACTGATGACGTACATATACATGAAACTTCTTAAACTGATTCCCCGAACCTTAACCAGAGCCCAAAAGTATCCCAACCAGTCATTTTCTGCAGAGCTTATCAGACAGACTTTGACTCGAGACCGACATTAAGAAGCTCTTAACAGCTTACGTGTGCACTTGCTCTTCAGTGTTGCTTCGGGAAACACGTACAACAATTTAGGAGCATTTGCTGAAATGCTCTTAACGTCTAAGATTCATCGTTAATCAGGAAAGAGGACCCAGATCTGTGCTGTGTGAAGTTTGCCACGTGGATCAACAAAGAGAAATATTTTCCTTTTCAAGCTTATCAGAGACAGTTTAGCGGATTGTTCAGTCAAAAACATGAGTGCATATAAAACAAATGTCTCATGTTACATGAAATTTTACACTTAAATTCCCAAAGTTATGTTTGCATTTACTGTTTCTCACCAAAATAGAACATTTGCATAGCCAAGTTTCTGAATGTTTTAAATCCTGCATTGTTTACATCCATGTTTGCTACCACTCTTCTTCTTCTTCACTGCCTTTGTTGGCGCATTAGTGTGTTTCTTTGCGCACTACTGTCTCAAACTGTTGATCATCGCTCGTGTGCTTGTGCGAGGGAAACCCACTTAGAAAAAGCATCATGCATAGCGCTGCTAGTGGTCAAAAACTCCACAGGGTACCTTTTAAAATGTTTTTTTCCTCATCAGCTTTTCATTTTCTTTAATTTCTCTAATTTCCTGAAAAACTATATTTCTATTGGTTTGATTTTTAAGGGATTTTTTCACAATCACTTTATCAGTCATAGTTTTTTTACTTCAGATGTGAGAATTGATATTCACATGACAAAGGTGTACCCCCCCACCCCCCCACCCCACACACACACACACACACACACACACACATTAACATTAACATTTTTTCCACGTTAACACAGAGTTAGTTTCATATCTGAATTTCACTTTCAAAGGGACAGTTCACAGGTGGATGTGTCACTTTTTTACAGAGGAAATGGGGAAACTGACATTAATATGAAAACCAACAGATGTCCATAAAACACATGACTGAGAATTCAGAGGAGAGTTTTCACTTTATTCATATTTTTAGAGAATAGAAGGACAGTACCAGATATATTTCCAAAAAGAACGATAAAAGGAAATCATGAAAATCTTCTCAAGAAATTTGCAAACTTCTCCCCAAAGATGGCTTTTTTAAGTTAATTACTTGAGTAATATGAGATAATTTGTTTCCTGTCCCCATACACCATGTGGCATTTTCTTGTTATGTTTTTAAAATAATTTTTCATTTATTTGGTCTTTGATTGGAGTGGAGGCATGCTGCATCATCGCTACTGCAAATAAAGAAGAAGAAGAAGCGAAGCCAAGTCATTATATATTCAAACAAACTGCAGCGGTCTTTACTCCAACTAGCGTGGGTTTTACTGGCAACATGTTGGTGGTTCTTTTCTTCATTTCTGGCATCTTTATTCATTCAAAATGTGCACAAAAAACTAATGATTGTTATTATCAGTTTATCAAAATCTATCGGTCAATATTCTCATCCTGAATCTGTGTTGATGATCGATATTGTTTCGGGAAAAGCTGGCAGATGTTTTTAGGATTTTTGTGTTAATGTTGACATGTTGCCAAAACATAATTAGAGAAATGTCTGTTTTGATAAATCATTATAACGTACTGATTTTAAAACATGATAATAACAATGTTTTATAAGACCTGACACATTTTTTTCATCCTTATGTCTTTTTGACTTTATGGCTTCTTGCACTCAGGATGGCTGAAATTAAAGAATACAGAAAGATGTAAGAAAGCACATACACACACACACACACACACACACACACACACACACACACACACTCCAGTATTTAATTCACAAATTAAATTCCTCATGTCCCACATGTTTTGATGGCACAAGAGTCTTCTGACCTTTCGTCACTAGTGTGTGTGTGTGTGTGTGTGTGTGTGTGTAAATGTTCTCTAACAGCCTGTAAAGTTAAAGGCAATGGACTGTGGGCACGTGTGTTTATGGGGAGATGGACAGAAGGCCATTTCAGACTTTATGCTCCATAAATAGGGAACTCTGGCATGATAGGACGCTAATGTTAGCATATTAACATGCATACAGTTAATCTGTTACCGTTTAGCATGTTAGCAACATTGAGTTGAGGTAACTTTACTGCTGTTGCAAGAAAAGGTTGTCAGGAACTTACTTTGATGATCACAATGTAAACAGATAACATATGAATTAAACCATCTTGTGTTGTAAAAGTCTTATATTAGGTTTGGCTAAACATTAGAATGCATTTTTGCACAGCACAAGGAGTGCGGATTTTGTACCTCATCTCTTACATTAAAATGGCGTTAGGACGAAATTTCTTCACAGCCAGTATATGGAGAGGAGGAACAATTACCAATACCTGTTGATGTAAATGTGAGTATTGTTTTTAGACAGACTTGAAAAGATGAGAACTTAGGCTTTAACTATCGATTAAAAGAAGCCTGCACTCTTTGATTCTGAAAACACCAAACTCTGACACCGAAACACTTCCTGCTATAAAACTCAAGACTCCACAGCGTCTGATGTTTGAAAGACACAATGTTTTTTTTATAAAACTTCTAACTGTTTTAATAAAAAAGCTTGTGGGCCACACACATGCCCATAGAGCAAACAAGCTGGCGTGTTTTTTTTAGATGAAAAAAGAGTCCCGCGTGTATTTCCTGGTATGCATCCCACTCCTCGAACCCCCCGTCACTCATAACCACAATCTGCTGCATGTATGTATGGCGTTTCCAATGTGTTTTGAGGTAGGAATGGGGGGGGGCTTTATATAATAAGCCATGGCCTTTATAATCTGCAGGGGCCCAAACTGTTCAGAGGAACTCCCTCTCTGTTCTGTATTGTTGAGTCTGTTTTGAGGTCGGACCTTGAAAGCGTCCTGACTGGTAATCAGCAGTTTTTAAGATGATCAAACAGCCTCCATTATGATGGAGGACAATGGGCCTGACAGGAGAGGTGGGGGGGCAGAGCAAGAAAAGATGATTCCTCTTTCTTTCCCTCCCCACGTGTTCTTTCCTTTCCCCCTCTTACTATTCACACTTTTTTCCCTCTTTTCATCCACTACTGAGCTGTTTACCTAAAACACAGCCACAAAAAAACGTTTCCAAAGTCCTGATGCTGTCTTTCACTGTGAACGTTACACGTTACTCGTTCACTGTGGACTGCTGGAAGTCACTGTAACCTTGAGAAAATTGTGTTTTGAAAGATTTTAAAGATATGGAATAATAATAATAAAAACGACATAATGTAAACACGAGGTGATAAAATTCTGTTCCTTTAAACTAAAGTTTCTCGTCCATGCGGAAGTTTCTTAGTAACACCATCCGGCAAGGCACTGCAATGGCAAATCAAATACGTGGAGGCGCACATTCGTGGTATATTACTTTTTACTTTTTACGTTATATTACGTGAACACCATATTTCTACTGTTGATCGTCACAACGAAAGATAAAACAGTTGCCGTCGTGATACCTTTCCAGAGGTGTAAAATCCTATCCCTGAGTACTACAAACCGTTGTGCAGTGTTCTGGCGCTGAAACACATTTAACTGTTACTCCAACTGGACTTCCTGGATTGTGTTTTATTGTCTCACTGGTAACTGAATCCTGCTGTTCTGTCCTTTCATAATGCTGCCTTGTTACTTTCCCTGTCTGAAGTGTTTGTCCTGCTCTTGCGTACTTGTAAAAAACCAATTAGAAAGCCGGTTACCTGCATACGTGGCCAAGAAATCGAGATTCTCAAGGGCAAGTCTAGCTGGTGAAATCTGCTTACTTAATAGCATGTAAACGCACTTACTGTAGTGGCCGAGAGGGCTGCTTAAAGCTGTATACGCGATGTTTGTTAAAATTTTCACAATGGCTCAAGTGTTGCTGTTTTATTCTTCTTTTCTTTAAAAATGCATCATCTGCATATAATCGTTGCTGTCTTCCACACTTCGCGCCGGGTCTGTGTGCCAGCTGCCATTTTGTAATTGTGTAGCTTTGCGGATACACGTGCGAACGAAATATACTCTCTCCAAACAATTTTGGAAAACATTGTACATGCGTTCTTAGAGAGTCTGCCCTCAAATGTCACGTGAAAAGCTGTTTGCTGATACAGGAGATTAATAAACAGGCTGCAGAAGATGAAATATTGCAACTCCTTGTGTGTGTTTAATACCAGCTGTGAGAGTTTTCTTGCCGAGAGTTAGATTGAAGATTGATACCACTCTCATGTCTGTACAGTAAAGATGAAGCTATAGAGCCAGCAGCCAGTTAGCTTAGCTTAGCTTAAAGACTGAAAACAGGGGGAAACGGCTAGCCTGGCTCTGTCCAAAGTTTTAAAAAAGCCTCTTACTAGCACCTCTAAATTTGAATAATTAACATGTTGTATTTCCAATGGGGTGCTGAAAAAGGAGGAGATGCTGGGAACTGAAGACTAAAAGAAAGAAGAGGAGGGAAGGGGCGAAACAAGGAGTACAAATATACTCAGAAGGAAAAAGAGAAAAATCTAGGAAAAATGTTGGGAAAAGAAGCACAGAGGGAGACAGGCAAACATGACAAAAGATATATAAAAAGCCAGAGAGTGAGAAAAAAGCATTTAAGAAAAGCTCATTATTTCACTTTAAATGTATAGCTCTTTTTGTCTTTTTTCTTTTCTTATTCTGTGATCCCAAGCCTGATTGTAGGGATAAAACAGCAAACCTCTACAAACATTTTCCCTTTTTTTTTTTTTTTTTTTGCAATTCAAATTATTTTATTTATTTTCTGGAGCAGTGCAGCAAATCATAGAGCAGATACAGTACAGGACATTTACACAGAACAGAGGACAGCCATATCATGGACACAAAAGATGCACGGTCACTACTGAACATATTTACATTAAGTTCAATTTAACATACAACCAGAATTGATCCCATGTCTCTGTCTTCCCAACATGTGCTCATATATAGCAAATCTTAATCATTTCATCAGTCCATTCCTTCGCAGTGGGACATCTGGGGTTCTTCCAATTTTGCAGCTGTGACGAGACCAACTTTTAAAATACTAAATGTGTTATTTGTTATATTAGGTATCAGTGTCTTGTCGCCATTGTCTTGTAACCATGGGTATAATGGCAGAGTGGAACGTAATCAATTCCCCAATATGTGAGAGTTTTTACACCAGAATGGGCTGAACCATGGGACACTCCTAGATCATGTGCAAATATGTGCAAATTTTAACTTTAAAAAACAAAACAATGCTGTCAATAACAACAGATATGATTGAATTCGACAAAGAGCTTGTTTCTTTTTTCCGTGTTTCTTTCAACACGGGAAAAAATGGAAACAAAAGCAACTTTCACTCACATCTTTCTGTCAAATCAGAGGCTCTTGCGTGTGTGTGTGTGTGTGTGTGTGTGTGTGATCAGCAGGACTCTCAGCTGTTAATATTCACACTGTACAGGAAGTCCTTTCATGTCAGAGCACGAGTAGTCATTTTGTTGTTTGTTTGTCAAACCAACACGTCGGCGTCAGATTTCCTTCATCTAACAGCTGCCCCAGTGACAAATGTTCCGACGGCAAACTGTGAATTGGTTTAGCAGCACTCTTACAGACTTTTAGACCATGTTTACTCAGACTGACCAGCTGAGATGATCACAGGAGGGGAAGCTTCCCTCAAGAATTAGGGTCTTTATTTCCAGGGGGAGACTCAGGGGCGTGTTGAATTGAATTTCCTCACACATAAGAAATAATAATGTAAAATGTATTGTGATTTTGCTCAGTACAACGGTAGATATCCACTTGTTTCATGGTATGCTGCTTTCAGCCGTTACCAGAGGATCTGAGACAAGCTGAAAACATTGAGATTTTTAAATGTTAACTAAAAACCCATCTATCATTGTTATTATTTATCTTATTCTGTTTCTGTTTTATCAACATTTTATTGCTGATTATTATTATTATATTTTATTTTATTTTGTTAACATTTCACTATTTTACTAACATTTATTTATTTTGTGTAGTATTTCATGATTTTATTTTTAGGCTATTGTATTATCTCTTATGCTTTTTTTGGTTGTTTTGCTGTGCATTAGTCTCTAAATCTATTTTTAACATCCTACGTTTTGTCAGTCGCTTGTAAAGCACTTTGAATTGCATTTGATTAGTTTGAAAGGTGCTATATGAATACATTTAGAGTGATTAATTGATTGATCTATCAGGTTCCAAGATAGAAAACCATCAGGCTGAGGCTGGTGGGACAGAGGCTAACTAAACAGCAGGACGTTGGCTGTCTGTAGCCTTTGTAAACAGAGATCCCACAATACTGCCGTGAAGAAGACCCGTCATTGCGTCGGCTTTGCTTATTTACACTGAACCAAACAACGGCCTCATAATGCTGCCCCAGTGGCTGTGTCTCAATTCAAGGGCCGCATCGAAGGCGTGGCCTTCATAGACCGCAAAGGCCGAACCGAGACTATCTGGTCTATCGAGGATTCCCTATTTGTGTCACCAGCGTCATGAAGCGCTGTTCCTGTCGCCTAGCAACCTTGACAGCTGCAGTTAAGGTTTGAGGTTTTTGAGGCCCCTTGGTTTTTTAACATTTGTATCGTTAGCTATTTGAGTGAGTTGAAACCCAATACTTAACATTTAAAAGTCCTGCTCAGCCGCTGTTGACGGTACGTTTGGAGACGCCATATTGTCTTGCACGCAATGAATCTTGGGATAGGTTGAGCCGCGAAGGATCCAGCCGGTGGATCCTCCAAATTCGGGAAAAGAAGGCCGCATTTCTCATTGTAATGCATCTGATTTGGTAAAACATCAAGTTTACTGAACCTGGCGTTTTTCATTGATACATTTAAAAATCTACTCTTTATCACAACATGGCCGTATGACTCTTGACTTCAAGACTTTAAAGGAAGGTTTTGTTTGTTTGTTTGTTTGTTTTCTACACTGAAGCTACTTATGGGAAATCCAGAGGTTTAGCAGTGTGCTCACAGGGTCAAGAAAATATGGTTGTAACCTTCAAACATATATAAAAAGCAAAATTCATGTACTAATTTTATTATTTTTATGTTTTTTTCTTACAAAATCCGCCACAGGTTTTGCTTAATGTTAGTTTTGATCTTCACCACCATCCGCAGTTCGTTCAATTGTGCAAATGTTCTATGTTTAGATGCATTGGCGTCTCCAATTTTCCATCCATTCATACATTTTCTAGGCCACCTATCATGTTCAGGGTCCTGGGGGTCTGGAGAATTTCCCAGCAAGCACTGGGCTCCCAGTCTATCACAGGACTAATACAAACCCATTCACACCTACAGGCTGTTTGCTATTGTTTCCGAGACATATCGAGAAATGTTCTGCTGAATGTTGCCTCATATGCTTCATATAGCAACCACACACACACACACACACACACACACACACACACGCTTTATGTATATGTTCATCATTTCGGTCCATTCATACAGAAACTGTGTGAACCGTTTCTTTTTCTTATCACCTTCAAACCTCAAACTTCCAAACTGTCCTGCAGCAGTTTCTCAAACTACGGCTCTTGGCCCAAACTGTGTCACAGGTCTGTTACTGGAAGGTCTGAACACACCAAACAGCAACGGCAACACCTCCTGAGACGCACACGTGATGGCAGATTCCTAGGATTAATCGGGTTAACACAAGAAAATTGTATAACATGTTTTCATGCACTTCAGTGGGCTGATGACCTGAAAACTTCAGTTTACTACGTTTGAATTTTACAGTCAATCTCCTGCTCAAGTGCAAAAAAATGTATTAAAACGTTTCAGCTTTAGTTTTAGTCAGACTTTGGATGTAATTATTTTGAATAAAAGGATGCACTGATGTTTCCTTTCATCTCTACACACTATTCTGCCTCTTTGTTATGCTCACTTCTTAAAAACCCCTTTAGAAACCTTGTTAACATGACCAAGAAAAGGGGGACTCCACCAATTTTACACATCAAAGTCAGTTTACTAGTCATGGGGAGTCTTCTCAGCCTGTGAAATGACATAAAAAAAATGTCTTCTGTGGTTCTGGAGGAAGTTTGTCAAGTCTGAGTAAAATGACTCAGGTGGCATCGCCTGCGATACAAACTGAAGGTGTAGAGTTTGAAAGATGTGGGTGTTTATCAAGTAGAGACGGGCTGCTGAAAAGCTGTTATCACACTGCATTATGGGAAATGTAAGACCCAGTGTTTTTGGAGTTTGAGGGACTAAAATGCTTTGCTGCCTTAATTTTGATCATCCTTTTTTTTTTTTTTAAAACTGTCTACTTCTGTAGAAGTGCAACAGTAAGTAACTCTAGTCATTTTTTTATCCCTGCACACACTGCGTTTACATGATGTCTAATTGCCCTGACACGTCACAGCAACCTCAAACGACCAGCGATGTCAAAGCCCAGCTGATCCAACTCTGTATCTCACCTTCTGTTACATGTTACACATGAACACATCATAAAGACTACAGCTGACATACACCTGTGTACTACACCTGTGTGAGAGGAAACAACTCGCAATAATCTGTGTTTTAAGATGAGAATCCTTTTCATGCCACTAAATTGTAAATAGCCTTCTACATGCTTGGAATTAATAAAAAATAGAAAATGTAGCTGATAAAAAGTTGTAACTTGCACCATAAAGTTTTGCTTTGCTGTTACGTTTTGGCTGTGGAAAAAGAAGAGAAGATGTGAAGGTGAAAAATTAGGAGAACCTCAACGTATGTAGGGTTGGCTGTTGGATTTTCCCCTGAAATTATTATTTTTTTCTGTATATGGTAAATGGACTTCACTTATATAACGCTTTTCAACCTTAACGGTTGCCAAAGCGCTTTACAGATTGGTCTCATTCACCCATTCACACACACATTCACACACCGATGGTGGCGGAGCCGCCATGTAAGGTGCTGGCTTCCTTCGGGGGCAACTTAGGGTTCTTAGGACACTTCGAACCGCCAACTCTGGGATTAATGGATGACCCACTCTACCTCCTGAGCCACAGGTCTCTGTATATGGTCTCTTCATTACATTACACTAATTTGGCATTTTGCGTCATACACACCCATGGGGAGCAATTTTATCATTCAGTGTCATGCTTAAGGACCTTTCAACAACGAACCGCCAACCCTACAATTAACAGCCCGCTCTACCAACTGAGCTACAGCCTCTTTTACATTAGCAGAAGTGAGAAGGTAATGTCATTGAATTATAATGTCAAAGTATTTAATTTTTTTTGTTTTATTTCCATTTTGAGTGGAAGACATTGCTTTATGGTAGAACAGTGAAGCTTGCTGTGCCCAAAGTGAACCATGCATCATGCACGATCGCTGTAGATACAGTTTACAGAAAGCAGCAGGAAAATAAGCTTGTTGCTGCCCACCGGGTTTAAAAATATACAGACTGAAAGATCATTTAAATGGAAGTAAATGGAGCTGAACACCTAAAAAACCACTTCAGAGACAGTCTAACCTTTGCTGTGGGCCTGTAAAACATCCAGGGTCCCTCTGCAGACACTGCGGAGACCACTGATTGTTCATTTTCTCCATCTTTCAGCAGCGAGGCTTGGAGCTGAAACTGAAAAACCCGAACTAGTCCTGAACTGACAGAGTGTGGTTTTCTTCACTCACGTCTGTGAGTCACTGAATGAGCCCGACAGACTTGAAAATACAGCAGGGGAACTTTCTCTGCTTCTTTGCGCTCACAGTGTACATGGACAGTCTATGTGGGTGTGTGTGTGTGTGGTGAAGCATATAGAAACAGATGACGGTGTGTGTGTGTCAGTGTGTTTTCTGGTCCAATGGGTTTCACTCGTCCTCGGTGGAAGCCCACTCAGTTCTGTACAGCCCCTCCAACGTCATCACCATACCGAACTGTGAAGTTTCCTCCATAACAAACCCAAAACCCAACACACACACACACACACACACACACACACACACACACAAACAGCTCAATCAATAATCAGCTTCAGATTAATACCAGTTCAGCAGATTGCAGGTTTAGTTCTAGAAATGTTTCTCTGAACCAGTGCTGCTCTGGGGGCAGAAATACTGTAATCTCATTGGTCCACTGACCAGTGGGCGGAGCCAAAGAACCACAGCCGTGAGTTGCTGGTTTGATTCCTGGCACTGACATTGAGGGGTTTTCTAGTGGAAAGTATTTTGGTTTACTTTAGTCTGTATGTGTTTGTGTCTTGACCTTTTGTATTCTCACTTTGTATTTTGAACTGTTTTTGTATTAACATGTGCTCTAAAACAAACTTGAACTTGACTGTGTGCCTTAGAGCAAAGCACTGAACCTTCACAACTGCCTCAGCACTCTGGCTGACCATGACCTCTGACTCGGTTTTAAAAGTGTAGTTAAAAACATGAAACTAGCTGTGACTTGTCATCCTTTTCATTCATGATGCTGGACAGTTAGCAGGTTAGCTAACCTGGATAGCTGTTGGCTGCCATGACTGTAGTTTGTTCCCCACATATCTAAATCATTTTTTTATCTAAATGCCAAAACTCAGGCTGGAAATCTCAAAATAATGTACATGGCTCGAGGGGCAAGTGGAAGTTTACAGTATGTTTTTTGTGATTTGGGTGAAATGACCCTTTAACTTAAAGCTCTTGGAGCTGCATTGTATGAAAGGTGCTATATAAATAAGGTTCATTCATGACTTTGTAATGTATGTATTCTGTTTGTGTAAACTCAACACAGCTGCTTCAAAGTAAAAGCCTTCCAGCAAAGTTACTTGTTTTTCACCACGAAATGCAGAAATGCAGAAAATGTTTATTTATTATATAGTCCCTATAGAAGTGCCCTATTACCATATTAAAGTCAAATTCAGGGTTGGGTTCTGTGTATACGTGAATGATAAGACTTTAGGGAATGTTTGGGAATTTGCACCACTATACTGCAATAACAACAAAGGTGGGTCTTGCTTTGTTACTTGTAGCTCTGTGTCAAAATCTAGTTTTAAAGTCCCCCTTCATTCAAAAATGTTTTGGTTGTTGTTAATTCAGTTGGATGTTTGAGCTTCACTCTGCAGAATGATGTATGTGCAGACTTTGACACTAGAAGGCTGTTTTCACATTCACCTGTTAAAGAGGAGGAAAGTTTCTCTGCTCACCTTAAATCTAAGGCTACATCCACACTGCTACGTTTTTGTTTTAAAACTCATAACTTTTGCTACGTTTACGCCTAACGTCCACACTACAGCATTTTATAACCCCTAAAACAGAGATCTAGTTTTAAAACTTCAGGTTTGTATTTTAGTGAGGACGGGCGGAAACTGAGACATTTTAAAGCGATGATGCAGACACCCAGGTTCACTTCCTGATTGGGTCTTATTAGCCACGATGTGTCCTTCCCTGATTCGTCACGCCCCTAACATGTGACCCCTTCCCAGAAGAAAACAAACAACATCAGCCTTGACTACCAGCGGTTAACTCAACATGGATAATGAATTACAACAATTACTTTCAGTAATAGTTCCACCTGGTTGTCGGTCCAAGCAGAGAAATCTCTGCTCTTACATTTCTCCATTGCTGTTTTTCCTTTTCCTGCAACTAACTAAGCAACCAGCTGCAGAGCAGACGATCTGCCTTCTGTTTACACCTGCACGTGCATGCCCAGTGCACGTGAATGGTCATGTGATATGCGTTTTCAGGCGTGTAGTATGGACGGAGATTATATCTGAAACGGTGATAAAACGCTCGTGTGTACAGAGATTGTTTTCAGTTTAAAATGCCGTTTTTAAGACGTGCACGTACAAGTAGGATTTAGTGACATCTCAACTAGTTTTGAGCCACTTGTGATCCAATATGCAATTTACACAAATGATGTGATATGAAACTTGAAGCCTCCAGTGCACAAACACTGAGACTGGACTTTTTAAAGTGAAGAAGGATGCATATTGCGTCCAGCAGTTAAACTTTTATAATGAACAATATTTACATATTCATAGATTCTGGATTTTTGTTTTAATGAAGGAGAAGGGGTAGATGTAATTTTATAAATTGGTTAGTAATTAATTGATCTTTTTTTGTGGAAAAACATGTCAGACAAGTTATTATTTGAAGCAGAGTATTGAATTAATTTGTAATCAAATGATGTCACACAGAAAACCTTGGAGCCAGGTAGTGCTATTCCATCACAGCAGTACTGGTCGGTCTCTGGGCAAATTACGAAGGATTTAGTAACGAAGCTGCTATGCATGGTCCGCTGTGTGCACTGTTTTCATGGGAACTTGGAGGTGCGAGGGCACATGCACAATGCATAGCAGAGGGTGGGAGATGGGAGGGTCAAAAGGGGCCCAACAGTGATTTTTTTTTTTTTCCTTGGGGCCCCCTAACAGGTTACTCTGTCCATTACAGGCCGGAGTAATTACAGTAACACATCTCTTAGCAATTAGAAAGTACAGACATAAGAAACAAACAGTTTTTACTGTTGAGCTTTTGGCCTCTGCAGAGATTCTGAAAACACACACAATACATTTACATACAAGTAGCATTAAGAGTCTGTTTAAGTGCTTAACAAAATGTAACAAAGCTGATGAACTCAGCGATGAATAGATAGTAATAAGACTATCATAGTGTTTTTCATCCTTATCCTTATTCCTTTTCCCTGCGGAAAGTTGAACAGCCGTGTTTTGTGCTGAACAGATGCACAATGAGAACCGTTTCTGATACGGAAACGCACTCCCATTGTCATCAAATCAGATTTTAAGCAGCATTTTAGGCAGCTTATCTTGTTTTCCCTTTTTGTAAAGTGATAATAACCCTTCACTTTCTGCTGTGCACAAGCAGATGGGCTTTTTCCTGTAACAAACAGAAACAGCCGGCGGTTTGAACAAAGTTTGGAGGATTTTATTTATAAGACAAAAAACTGAATATATCCTTTAAATCCACCTAAAACAAATCCTTCCTGTGTTTCTTTGTTTTTCCTGGATGTTGTTGTGTCTCTCTTGTGAAACAGCTTTTGTTGCTATTTTACAATGTCCTTTTTTAGTTTATTGACAGATGGTTCAGTTGCAGCGATGTGGCAATTTAACACCCCCTGCAATACACATACACACACACACACACACAGTTGTGACTGACCGCTCTGCAGGATGGGGTGTAAATACTTCCTCTTTCATCACCCTACACTCACACACACACATTATCTCTATCTCTATCTCTCTGATGACTCAACACACACTTTCATTTTCTGCTCAAACACCCCCATGCCCTGGAAACACCTCCGGCAGCTACAAACTTCAATAACTGAAGTTATTTTTATCATCAGTAACGTCCTCCTATTTAACCAGAAACGCCCTAACAAATGATACAAATCTTAAGTATCAACATCCCAGTATGTTAAAGCTGTTCAGCTCTGGAGGGTCCATGGGTCCATCAGTGAGGCACATGGTCTGCATGGATTTCTCCAATCTTTCTATGTTTGAAAAGTCTATCAAAACCTTTTAACATTTCTTTTAATGAGTGATTATATATCCAGCTGCTGTTGTGTTTTAGTTTTTTTACTTACCTAGTTTGTTATGTTGACATAAAGCGTCTTTGAGTATTTAGAAAGGCGCTCAATAAATAAAATGCATTACCGTGTAATTTCAACTCAAAGGTCCACCATAGGGCTGTACCCAGCTCAAAATAAATGTGTGTCAGTGTTTATTTTTACCTGTCTTAGCTCAGCTTTGTTGCTAGCTGTATGTCTATTTCTATCTTCCTGTAAATTGTACATTGAGAGCAACTTAAAACCGAGTCAAGTTCCTTGTACACGTACACATACTTGGCCAATAAAGCCGATTCAGATTCAGATTCAGATTCTGAAGAAGCCCATGTGTCGTCCTGGAACGAGCAACATATTCTGCCGTTTTAATTAGGAGGACCTGTTGGAGAATCAGCACCTCGAAGTCTGAGACCAATGTCTTAGAGAAACAAGAAACTTTATGTGAATAGTCATAATACTGCTTGTGACTATGGACCATTTCATGAGAACTGCACTGAGAGGACACAGGCTGGGTCCAATATGAGTATGTAGTGAGAAACTTGAATGAATGGGCAGCCATCTTGGAACACAGTATCATTTTCTCATAAACCATCCACGCAGCAAACTTGCTCCTGTTCAAAGTCAGGAAATTGACCGCAGGACTGAGAGGAAACAGCAATGAAATATATCATAATTACTAGTAAACTATTCATATTGTTTTATTCTTTTTGTTAGGGAATACCTTTATATGCATTTATAATGAAACAGGTGCAAATATGTTAACCCACTGGGCGATTGATTGGACCTGTTTT
Organism: Macquaria ambigua; assembly: GCA_008360985.2. Classification (NCBI taxonomy): domain Eukaryota; kingdom Metazoa; phylum Chordata; class Actinopteri; order Centrarchiformes; family Percichthyidae; genus Macquaria; species Macquaria ambigua. The sequence goes on along the minus strand of VMKM01001229.1, from coordinate 20,250 downwards.
AAGAAGATATATATCATATCTCAAAAAAACGTATGGTGCTATTTATAGCAACATTACGCTAAATTTACTTCATACCCTTTGAAGGCTGTATTTCTTGGCTGCTGATCAGACAGATTAACAGTAAACAACAATGATCACGGGGGCTTAAAGGGGATCTTTCATGCTGTGATGGCACACAACCACAGCGAGAACAGAGGTTCTGCAAAACACCCACTTCTTCATCTGCATATTTTTCATGGGTTCAAGTTTGGGGTTTTTTTTTTTTTGAAGTGACATTTTTCCCCATGGAAGGTAACTGAGAATGTCTGGTGATTTTTTTTTTCTTTTTTTGGACTGAATTACAGTCATGGCAACTCCACATTCACACCTGAGGTTTCTGCCTCCACTGTAGTTTTGTGTTTAAAGTGACCTGAAAAAACACTAAGCGGAAAGTCTTTTCTTTTGGTTTTACTGGAATGAGTTTATCAATCATTTTCAAATCACTAATCAATATGCTTTTTTTTTAATGTACACTGGATTGTAGTGGATGCCCATCAGTGGGGAAACCGTCAGGACCCTTATGGCTGATAAACCAAAATATAAAAAATCTAAATTTGTAAAACGTATTTTGTATTTAGTCATATAATTTACCATAAAATCTACATGTTTAACCTTCCCAACCACTGCAATGGGTCTTTACAGAAAGTAAAACAAATACCCGTTTCCCACCCTATATTTGGAAAGATCTACCACCCTCGAGAGATCTTTACATGTGGGAGGAGGAGGTGAGAGAAGGACTGATGAATAACAAGACTGCAGTAAGGAGCACAGGAAACCACAAACAACAACATACCTGTGAGAGTAGGGGAGGGTGTTATACGTAGGTCACAAATAGAAATAAAGAGAGAGAAAAAAAGAGAATAAGATAATAGACATACAGATATCTTTGACACTATATTCTTATATTTATCATTGGTCATGCTTCAGCTTTTCATGTTTTCATTTCTGTTAAATCTACATGCAAAACATAACACAAAATTACTATAAATTTGACTGCATTTGTCTGCTGTCATCTAAAAAGAAATTCTGACTATTGAGTCACTATTTTCATTCTCATTAACATTTCTGATTCATTTCTGTGAGACGGTAAGTGCTCTTCTTTTAGTTGTAATGGAATTACATTTTGGTTTATGCTAAATGCAGTAAACTGTGATCAGCAGCTCTGTGGCTTTTTTGCATGTCTTGTGGGTTTCTTTTGTACTACAATAATGCATGTTCAGCCACAGGAGTAAAAAGCAGAGCAGATATGATCACTGGTTAATCCCCTGAGACTGTTACCAAGAAGACTATAACCTTTGTCAGCCTGAACCTGTTCTGTTACCCAGAACCATCTGAGAAGTCGTCCTTGGAAACTGTTTGGAAAAGTGCAGGCACTTTCAAAAAATACTTGGCAGGTGATTGGATGAACCATCTGTCTATCAACCAATCAGATCAATGAACCATCTGTCTATCATGGGCTAACTTCAACCAATCAGATCAATGAACCATATGATGAAGCCAGTCAGGAGAAGAGCGAAAACATCTTTTCCATCGAGAAAAGCCTTCAGTGCCGTTCTTTGCTCTTCTTTCAATGAAGAAATACTCTACAGTTCTGAAATAAGCTGCCATTGTTGTTTTACGAACATCAGTTGCAGTCATCACACCTAAACCACACCTGTAGATGCCAGTGGTTCTTCATAAGACACTGATTGGTCCGAACCACTGTGGTGTGGCCACAAAGTATAATTTGAAGCCTGGCAAGATGGACTCTTGTGTGATCTTGCAAATCCAGCTGCCTCACAAGGTAAGGAAGACGGCCCTGTTGTAAGCAAACAGATTTGTTTTAGAAATTCTGGTGATGTCGGATGGAAAAGTGGAGAACATATTGTACATCAGTATGTATTTTATTAGACAACAGGTGATCCCACTGGATCAGTGACTGAGGTGTTTTAGGAACGTTTCATTTAAAGGTGTTTTCCGATGTCATTTACGTTTCATTACTATCGTGGTGTAGCTCTGTTCCTCGTGCACAAAGTGGGCAGAAGTGCACGAGCATGAATGCAGCCTGTTGCGGTTTGGCTCCATGGAAAAGTGTTGTGTGGCTCAGTCCGAGCCACTTTGTTTGTTTGTCTCTGTAGGATCCCTGTAGGACCGTTTTGTTAAAGAGTAAGATCCTTTTTGTTTCAACAGAAATAGAAAGTCTCACTCAAGGAAAAGTCTCACTCTGAAGACTCTGGTTGAGTTGTTGCAGGAGGACAAAAGGATCTTACTCTTTAACATAACGGTCTGTCTCTGTAGGGATCCTTTCCATAATGTTGTCAGACACTTCGAATAACTTTTAGTGGACTTACTTTTCACGCGTACAACTGCCCGCAAGGATTACATTGCAGCCATTGTAGCCCATCTACTGGACCAATTCCAAAACCTTTGGTAAGTATTAGTCATTTAGACCCCAAAATTTGTAAAAACATAAAAAATAAAAAAAATAAAAATAGAGCCCAGGTTTAAAAATTACCCTTTAAAGCCTGTTCTCCCATTCACTCACACACAAAGACACAGAGATGCTCTGCGCTGCTGTGTCCATCTTCTAAAGCAGTGACTGTGTGTGTGTGTGTGTGTGTGTGTGTGTGTGTGTGTGTATGTGTTCGTGTTCGTGTTCATGTCCTCAACTTTTTATTGGCCTCTCTCCAATAAACAGCCCACAGATCAAACCTAGGCCTGGTTTACTATTCGGTGACTCATTCCTCAACAGCGGAAACACTTTGTCTAACCGACACGATATCACTGTCTTCACAAGTGTAAGAACTTAGTCATTCAGAAACTAATCTGAGATGCTCTTGACTCAAGGTTGGTATTAAAACTGGGACCTGAAAGTACTGAAAGACTGAGCTCCTGAACAAAGCCTGGATCTCAGGAAATGCACTTTGACTTTTATTCCTCATACCTCTGCTGGCTCAGATACAGTTATTACATAATCCAATACATTATAGATGTAAGAAAAATCTTTAACTGACTTTTATTTTGTGCTTCTGTGGGCATTTTACCAACCAGAAACCCATATTTCCCCTCATATTCATTCAGTGAAATCAGGCAAAACTAAACAGAAAGCAGGTGTTTCACACCCCAAGATCAATACCTCACATTTCTTTTTATCTTTGTTCTCTGAAAAGAAAAAACCCTGATAATAATATATGTAGCCAAGACTTTTTTTTTTTAATGAGCAGTTTTTCAGACTCAAAATAAGGGTCTTTACTCAGCAGGAAAGAATTAGCTGATGGAAATTGTAAAATAGGATAATAAGAGAAGGAAGGGTCATTGAGATGGAAGAATTAAAGTACTGGCAGTTGGGCTCAAGTTACTGTAGATTTAAATTGATTTGGGGTTGTCATTGTTTCCATCGTCATGTTTTATTACAGAAGTTGGTGTTTAATGAATGTCTATTTTGGAGTTCTCTTTTACTTTAAATGATCTTTTCTTATTGTCAACAAATCCCAAGAAAAGACCAAAGTCAACAATAGATTATTGCATCTCTCAGTATTTTCCAACTCTGTCTGTAGCTCTCTCTCTCAAACCCATGTATAGTATCATTTCTAAAAAATGGCTCAGTAATTTCCTAAAGCAGCTGGTCACTGTAGTTTTACTCAAACAGGAGTAAATGCATTTGTGCATTTGTTGGGGACTATTACATTTAACTAGTGAGTGTTTTTGGTAAGAAGGATTTTTGAGATTGTTTTCTCAACAGTTGTTTTCCAGGTCAAGAATAAACTTTAAACTTCAACTATTATGTTGGATTTCAACAACTACATCTCCCATGAGTCTTTGCATGCTATCAAAGCCTGAGCCTACAGCTGAGGTTTGTTTAAAGTTTTAGATCTTAAAAGCTGGGGTAGGCAAAACCTGTGCAACCTACGCAAAACCTTCCTCCTCTCTCTCTGCTGCCTCGTATCGCTCCGCTAAGCCCCTCCCACCAAACCCACAACAAGCAGAAGGAGCCGGTTCCCCTGCGAAACCTCGTGCCTCGTAGGGCTCGCCTCACTGTCCACAGCGTGAGCCTCACCAAGAGCCCGGTCCCTCTCGCCGCGACTTGTTTTCTCAAACACGCCCTTCCAGTGCTTCAGAGGCAGCTGCAACGCCGTCCAGCAGCAGGAAGAGAGGCTAGTACACCACACACACACACACACACACACACACACACCACTGTCCCCTGTCAAAAGTTATTCCCCACTGTTTGTCATCATACCTCTTTGCCACGTCGATACAAGCGACATGGCATCGAACATAATGAGCCCGAAGCTCCGTGTGGAGCCGGGACGTGTTGCTACAGGCAAGGGAGGTATTGGAAATTTATCACAAGTTGCAGTCTGCTCTCAGACCACTTGAATTACAATATGTTGAACGGTTATTATGGATTTTTTGGTCAATGAAAACTGAAAACTGCCTACCCCACCTTTAAAGGCAATTCACTTGAAACAAAAAACATTTATTCAATTCAGTCCGTTTAATTTACTTTCTTTCATACTATAGGTCCATATTTTAAAAAAGATGGTATAGAAAACATCAAAAACAGCCGTCACACACACAGAATCACACTGAACACATGAAATATACAAAATATATATGAATCATGTTGTTGATCATGCATGCCACATGTTAGCACGAATCAAGTAACCTTTTATCAAAATAAGCAAAATAATCTGCAAGCTGCAAAATGTTCAGAGTGGTAGATGTTAATGTGATGAACCAATGGACAAAACACTCTGAAGTAAAGTTGATGATCTGGGTTTAGTTGGAGAAAAGCTCGTCTTTATGCAAAGTACTTGCTCTTCATTTAGCGTGCCATAAATATCCACCTGAATGGGAAGCAGAGGTTAATGGTGATTCTCTTTAGTTTCTTTTTACTGTGAGACTGAAAGCAGCTGCTAAAGGTCTTTGTGTGTTTGAGTCATTAAGTCTCCCAGAATGAGCAGAGAGTCGATAGACCGAGTCACAAAGTGACTGTGTGTCGGTGGAGTGAGTTTAATCATTGACAGCGTTTGTCTGAGTTAGAACTAGAGAACATTTATTCTGAAAGTCACAGAGGTCTCTGTTGGAGGTCTTTTATAGGCTGTAGGGCCAATTCATCTGCCAACCAATCAGATTCCTCTCAGAGTGTGAGCCTGGTGACTGATTGGTTGGTCAATAATTTGAATACAAACAACGCAGGTTGTGTGAAATCCAATTATTTCTCTTCTTAAAATATTCTTTCTGGGATTTTAGTGAAACGTGACAGTAAATGTTGAATTCCTAAACTTGTAAATTCAAGATAAAATCAAACTTTATTGACCCCGTGGAGAAATACAGTACAGAATCAAAACAAAAGACAAAAGAAGGGAGAGTAACTTTTTTTTCCACCCAGATTTTCACAACTGATTTGGGACTTTGAACCTTTTTTTTTAACCAGTTTCATTGGTACGTATCCTTTTTCTCACACTCTGATACTGCAGAGGAGTATAGTGTTTTCCTTTTTTTCTATGTAAAAATGTGGGTGGGTAAAACCCCTTCAGACTGCTCAATTGCTCCACAAACAAAATACATTTAAATTAACCAATGATCGCCAGGTAACACACCTTCTAGCTAAACTCTAAATCCACCGTCAAAAAGACGACTGATTGCAGGGTGGTGGAATATTTCTGCCCAGACCTGCACTGAAGACTAATTATTCCAGCTGCCGCTAGTTAGAAGCAAAACAGTGAAGTAAAATACAACAGAACATTTCTGTCCCTTCTTTTGTCCGAAGCAACTTACAATAAGGGTATTCATCCGTCACAGGAACTAAATGTCATCAAAAAGTGGAAGTTCAACCCTTTTTAAACAAACAAAAGAGCATGTTTGATGTTTAATGCTTCAATACAAGTGCACAATTACAAGACTTTTTCTTTTTTAGGAAAGGAGATGTTCCCTGCAATATCTGCGGACAGCCTTTTCAAATTAACCATTTGGTTTATGGAGTCTGGTGGCATGTGGTGCCACATGGCAGGGAGAGAGCGCTAAAGATACCTTACAGACTTTATTCGGGGTAAAAGAAAATACAAAAACCCCGTGTAATTTCCTGGCTACCTAAGTGTGAACAAATTGGCCACATTTATCCCCTGAAACATTGTGCAAAACAATCCCCAATGCTTCACATGAGAGTTGCAAATCATATTTTACTTTCAGCGTTTTGCGAATTCTTTAAACAATTCTAATTACTTACTGCTGAATTTCAGTGTTTCAACTTTAATGCAATTTGTCACAAAATGACACAAAAAATGTTACAAATGTTTGAGAAAAGCAGCTGAATAAGGTAAGTCATGCTGGAAAATTTACAGTATCCATTAATCATACATATTATTTCCAGTAAGATCACCACAACTGGTGGTTAAAGGTAGAAAACTGTGATTTTTAAGTGTCAGTAGTTCTGTCTAGCTGTTCCACTAGCTGTAACTCAACAGGCCTGTTTCATGGCAGACATTTTGACTTGTCATAGCAGGAGAAGACCAGGTGAAACAAATTTTGTTAACGATGACTCAGTTCCATTAAGTGCACAATACCAGGACCCTGGAAGTGTAGCTCACCTAAATGGAATGCATTCAATTTAATCAGTTACACCTGTGCTTTTCCTGCAATGACATGCCGAACGCTCTCTTCTAATGTCATCTTTCCAACTTTGCAGCTGTAATCTCTGCTGTCTGAAAAGCCTCATACCTCGCCAGTCTGTCAAGCTGGTGACATTTAAAACCGCCAGCAGTCTTGGGTTTATGGGAAATGGTGTTTGTTAAAAAACACTGCTAAAAAAAGAAAAAAAAAGCTGTGCATCTACAGCAGCTATGCAGAACAGTAGTGATGACAGTGATTTCTGCTCTGATTGTGGTGGTCTAACTGAACAGAGGACAGAGTAAACAGAGCCTCCTCCCCCTTCATCCTGCAGCCCACGCCTCCTGTCAACGGCGGCGGCTGATAAGCGAGAGCAGAGATAAGCGTTGCCCTGACAGGAATGCTCTCAAATGTTTCGGTTGCTGCATAGCTCAGGTGCAAAAACCATGATGGTCACCCGGGGTCGAATGCAAATGCCATTCAAATATTTATCCTCCAGCAACAGTGAATTTGAATACCAGCCTTCTTGAGCAATTCACAGGAATTTTAGTGTATGTCTTTGTGGCAGCCACCGAACGTGTTGAGACATCACTGAGAGGTTACTGTAAGGACCGACAACCAACCTGGCAAACCTGTAATGGTTCCTCAAAGCACTGTTAACCATTAAAGCCACTATAAGAAATATTTTTTATAATAATAATAATGTAGCAAATGACAATGTGAAAAGGGTTGCTCGCAGTAACGAACATACAGCACAGAGAATTATCACTTAAATCTGCAGCTCCCCTCGGCTTTACGGAGCTTTATAGAGAGTTTCAGCTCATAGTTTATCTGTCCAGCTGCAACTTTACTGTTTTGGTTCACTTTCACCGCCCTCATAACGTCATTTTCGGCTGCAGCAGGCAGCTGCTTTTAGCAAAAAAGCCCTAAACATCCACTGCACACTACCTGCTCAACGGCAAACAGCAGACAGACAGAGACTAGCTGGTGAACACAGTGGAGCCTTTGGCAGCTAAAGAGCCAGATATTTCCCTCAGGAGTTGGTGGAGACCAAAAATAGAGCTAAAAGAGAGTAAATATTAGATTTACGTTCATCAGGTGGCCAGAAACACAACTCCAATCCACTGCTGGATGTGTAAACAAGCAACTGTTTGCTAACAAGTTCACCATATCAACTTAAAAGGTGATGATATGTCAATGTTGTGTTTACAACTTATTTCTGCTGCCCCCAAGTGGCCAAAACTTGCACAGTTATTGCAAGTTCAAGTACAAAACAGACTTTATATGTGGAAGCTATATGATGCATAGTTTTAGTAAATTCTTCAAATTCAAGACACCATATTTCTCATGTTAAAGGGTAAAAATGGACTGCATGTATATAATGCTTTTCTACCTTAGCGGACAAAGCACTTTACAATTCACTTCTCAAATAAAAACCTATATCTGCAAAGTCACTTAAGCAGCTGCTAAATAAATGCAGTGGAGTAATTAACTAAATAAAAGTGCCAGTATTTCAAAATTGTCAAATTACATTGCTTGAAAAACTTTAGTTGGTTGTTTGCTCCTGAAAAATCACATGAAAGAATAAAAGATAATGTCTGAAAAACTATAAAGAGAAATGAAGGAGACAGTTTTAGTTAATAAATAAACCTTCCAGGATGCAGTCCAGGTGTGAACAGAGAGGATCTTTGAGAAACTTTAAAGATCTTTGTAGAGCTGACCTAAATCTTTTGTTCTTCAAGAAACCCTTGATCACTGTTTTATTGTCGGGCTGTTTCTCAGCTCCCTCAGGATCTCTCTTACTGACCTCCAGTTTTCAGAGTGTGCTGTCTTCTGCTGGGTTACGTCCTGAGGGCAAGTTTACAGGAATGCAAATCTTATTCAAATGTTTCTGTCAAGAATGTGAGATTAGTTATCCTTGAGTGCAGGAGGAATTACAGGCTGTCTATCATTAACTGTACTTAACAGTAAGTGGAAGCTTTGGAATTAAAAAACATCTGGAGGCGAAAAGGTCAGTTTGGTGGAAAGTTTCACACTTCAGTCCATTTGTTTTTCACTTTGATCGCTGACCTTTTCAGAAAACACCTTCAGCAGAGCAGCTGAGTTGTGATTTCCAGACATTTAAAGTGCTGTAAGGTTTCACTCAGTGGATGAGGTGGGTGTGAGGTGGTGGTGTGAAAGCTTAAACTGGTAGTTTCACAACCTGGAGGACTTGATGATGCACTCTTAACTCAAACAGAGAGAATTCAGTCAGCCTTTACATTTTTATTTAGCACTGAACGGAATTTTTTAGCATCAACATATTTCTGCAGTTTCTGTCAGCTGGCGACTCTTAAGTTGCGAGTATGGAAACCATCTTGGTTTCTGACGCTCAAGGATGTAAATTATTTTTGAATTTCTCTAACTGGACAGAAACATTGTCATCTGTCAACAATGTGCTGACGAATTTGACAACCGTTATGAAAACCAAACATCCGTTTCTCTGAATTTTATAAAAAGAAACAACAATTCCTTAAGAAAAACTTTAATTAACCCTTAATTTACCCCTGAAAGCATATAGTGTTTGGTATGGTAACCAGAGATCCCAGTGAACAAACTGGGTAGATTTTAAGGGGTTTGTGACTTTCACTTAATTTGCACGTTCGTTTAAAATGAATCTTTAATTATCAACTCAAGGTGTTATTAAGGGAAGGAGTTTGGTTCATTTTCAAATGAACAATATTTATTTTTATTGAGTATTCATGTATTTAATAGATTTATACCAGATTTGGGCTAAATTAATTCTCACATTAATGGACTGTAATATATTGAGGTGTTTCAATTGGTTTTCTGTTGGAATTTAATTTAAAATTTACAAACAATATTACAGGTACCCCTTAATTTGTACCCTTTTTACAAAGACCTTTCAATTAATTAAGGTTCAAATGCAGGGGTTCACCCTTAAATTAAATGGGTGTTTTACACCATGAACCATTTAATGTACAGATAATCAATTACTAATGTAATATATTCCAGTCCATTTACTTTGAACTGTCCCCTAAAATATTGTTTAAAATAGATCATCATTAATGGGTAAATTAATGGAATTGTATTGTAAAAACATTCAGAAAATCAGTTTTGAGACATTAATGCATTTTTTAGGCACCATTTCATTTAACATGATTTTACCTTGATTGATTAAAAGACATAAGATGCATCCCAATTCATTCTTCAAAGGACGTGACCCTCAAACTGTATCCTTCCCAAAATGTGATGGTTGAGCCAAACAGACAGCAAAAAGATGCGTTCAGGTGCCCACTGTTAACTCAATGTTAATCAGAAAAGATTTGCATGTTTATCAGCAGGAAATTTATCTCAAAGGGTTGACAAATTGCAAATTCCAGCAGTTAACTGGTTCCATGATACAGAAGTTAACAGCATGCGTTGTGACAGTTACTTCAACAGAGGATCGACAAACAAACAAAATGAATGGAAAATATAATTATTATATACAATTAATGTTTTCCATCTGTAACCACGATATTTCCCTGACCCTGAACAGATACATGCTCAGATATTGTAGGAAGCCAGATTTTTAAAAACAGTACTGGGCGTAAACAGATATTGTCATTGAACATCCAGGGTTTTGCAGAATCCTCCAAAATCAATGTTCTTGTCTGGTGATGAGGCTGGACCGATGACAAAGATCTGTAATAAAATCACAGATCAATTGTGTGTTTAACAAGAGCAATGCTGTGTCTCAGTTCACGTACTTCCATACTTACACTTGCTGCTATTTTGAGTGTAGTTTAAGTGCGTTCACACTGACAATTATGGCAAAATGCAGTGTACTGTAAGTACCCGGATGATGTACACAAAATGGTCAGAAAGTTGAAAGTGTGGAACGCTGCACACTTCTCACCATCAACAGTCGCCATCTTGGCTACGTAGCAGAAGGGGAGGGACCACCAACTTATGAAAATGGCAGTTGCGATTGTGATTGTTACGGCTAAAAGTAAAAGCATTTTCATTTTTATTAATTTTTAATAAAATTAAAGTCAAGCGAGCAAACGAGCCGGCAGATATTTTGCTCCGTCCGGCTGCAATTTGTCATTAAAAAGAAGAAGAAGCAGTCAAATGTTGCGATCATCATTTCCAGTAAGAGCAGTGTACACAGTGTACTACATGTAAGTGTGCTAACGGAAGTATCCAAATTGAGACACAGTACAAGAGTCCAGCCATGCTAGTGGTCATAAACCAAAGTACTGAACAAACTGATCTGCTCGTGGCACTAGATACAAAGTCAGGGGATCAACGGAGTCAGCAGGATTCATCCTCTGGGGATCATGGATGTCTGGGTCAAATTTAACAGCAGTTCATCCGATATTTGTTCAGATATTTTGACCAAAGTGGTGGAGCAACAACATCGCCATCTCTGCTGCTACCGCAGTGTGAAACCCGATGCACTGACTTTCACTACCAAATGTAGAAACTGTAAGCAGTTGTAGCTGCAGGCCAGCTGCCTGCGGTTCAGACAGTAACACAGTGTACTGACACACAGCCAGGAGGAGGTTATATAATACCACACTCTCCTTCTAGGAACACATATGTCTGTGTTCGGACTACTGAGAGTCCTGACTCCTCTAATACTTTTCCAGGGAATGAGGTAGAAGTGCACATGTGTGAGTTTGAGTGTGTGTGTTTATTTTTGGGCAGCCTCCGGTTTCACTCTTTAAAAAAAAATGTTGGTGGTGCAGAAGTTGAAGCTCTGTTGCTCCTGCTAACCTATCATCCATAAAACCAGATTTATCCTTCATCATTAGGGTGCTACTTCTGCAGGACCTGACATGCTTCTCCTCAAAAATGTAACTGCAAATGTGATGCCACATGAAGGCCACGAGAACTCTGATTGATCAGCTTTGTGATAATGGTTTTTAAAAAAGCAAACATCCACTGTAGGATTGTGACGGGACATGGACTCAAAAGTTGGATGCACTACACACCCATCCAGGGACACACCTCTTACAACACTGCCACTGAACTTGGAATTGGATGTAAATCATGTGCTGCAGATTCCTCCAATATGAATGTAATTTCTGAGGGTGCTGGGCTGAATAATGTACCACACTTCTGTTTAGTGTTTTGCTACAATCAACAGGAAAATCCTACACTGAACTTTGAATCTCTTTCTATCTTTCTTCTTCTACAGAGGGACCAACAGAAGGCCTTTCCAAGTTTGTTATTTTCAGCGGAAAATGCTGGATGTTGTGTGAATAAATTCTAACCTCATGCTAAGTCTGATGATGTTATAATAGTGCAATGCTAATTAAGTGGAGTACTCTTTTAACACCTGAAAGGGAAGCACAAATCCCCCTAAACAGTGCATCACTACCTGATAGAAAAGCCTTTCCCTTGCCACTGAGTTTCCACTCTGTATCAGAAAGTCAACCAACAATACGATAACTTCTGTTAATCACTGACAGATCAACCTGCCTGGTAATGCAGGACGTCCAGCTGGCACTGCAGTATTACAGTCAACATGTTACATCCTACTGAACTATAAATAATTCTGATGGGTGAAGTTACCTGATTTGTTTTGCCTGGGGAACAGAGCTGGTATGTGAGCAGCAGCTGCTCGCTTTACGTAACAGAGCAGAGACCTGCACGTTGTTGAAATACCTCTCTGTTTTTGATGTCCGACGACTACAGATGTAATAAATAGTGATCTAATCACAGGTCATAAATGCTACCTGGTCTCACGCCACTGAATAAAGACTTTCTATGAAACCACTGTTTTATACTTGTGCAGTCGTCTGATAACAGAAACACAATATAGTGTCAATGACAGCATCTGTATTGTATCGTAAATTATTTCCACCACTTTGGTCCAGACTGAAATATCTCAACAACTTGTGAACGGATCAGGATTAAATTTTGTACAGACATTCGTGGTCCCCAGTGGATGAATCCTACTGACTTTGGTAATACCCTGACTTTTCCTCTAGCGCCATCATCAGGTCAAAATTGTTTTTGTTTTTTTTCCAGTACTTTGGTTAATGACCAAATATCTGGCTGTAGACTCTTAATCTTGTTTGGTATTGTAAAACAAAAACACCAGCTGAGTGTAGATGAGTCTCTTTTGTACATGTTGTACATGTGTATTTCCACTGCATCAGAAGAACCAGGAAAAAACATATTTTCTTCCTATTTTCTTTTGATGAGATTTTAATTTTTAATTTTGATGAGGCTGTTTTTTCATGCGATGAGACAACAACAGGGGATAACCACTCAATGGATGCTGGAAAGGAGACTTGTAATGAAAGAAAGGCAGAGAGCTACCAGGTGCTCAGACTGAAAAGAGCACTGCGTTAAAAAACCACAGGTTAGTTGTTGCCTTGTGTGAGGCGTGTTGCTAACAGGGTCAATAACATGCGATCAAGGAAGACTGGTTTAAGTAATACATCCACACGTCTGAAGATCAAAACACTGCACAGAGGTTTATATTACTATGAGACAGGATTTTACATGTCAGAAAGTTATCACCGTGACAATCAATTTATTCTCCATCTTGATTATCATGACGTAATTACCAGGAATGTTTCAGATGTTAAAAAAAAGGCAGTTTATTAGATGTGAAAGAATACAACTATTTAATGTAATTCCCTGGATTATTATGAAGTGGACACACACACACACACACAGAGAGAGAGAGAGAGAGAGAGAGAGAGAGACGCTTACACACTAAAACTTGGCATCTTCTGTGCCAACTCCTCACACTTGGGGTTTCTGTTTGGATGGGCTCACAGCCAGAGGACACACCGTACACATGTACTGTACACAGTAAACTGTTGCTCAATGGGCTCCAACAAGCCTTTGAGCTGTGTGTGTGTGTGTGTGTGTGTGTGTGTGTGTGTGTGTGTGTGTCAGCTTAGCAGGAGAACAAGATTCAGTTCCTCTGTGACAAAGCATTGCCATCAGTCGGTGGTTAGGAGGTCAGAGGTTGCAGAGGCCAGACAAAAGTCCCTATGACCTCAGAGTGACTTTATGAAGAAGAGGGTCCTGATAGGGGTCCTGATGTACCCCAAAACATGCACACAGTTATGTTTTTTTTTTTACTTTAGGTGCCTTCTTTGGGTGGAAGTATGAACATGTGCAGACGTGTGAGGGCACATCAAAAATTTTGGGCTTGTCCCTCGTAGCCATGGGCAGGTGACGACATTTCCGTCGTGAGGATCCCTTGCAGACTCTCACAGACTATCATTTGAGTGTGGATGGAGAGCCAAAATGACCAAAAAAATGTATGTTTTCATATTTTTGTTGACTTGTTCCTGATTCAAAATGCTAAAAAACGAACATATTTCTACATTCAAGAGACAAAGCCCTCTAGCGGCTGTAGTAATTATGACCCCACTCTGTCAGGCCCTATGGTGGAAGTTGGGTGACTATAAAGCCACAAAGTCCACATATGGAGGAGGTCGGGGTGGATCGGTGGGGTAGACCGCAGTTCGTTTCTCGTTTTCTATCGATAGTCAGCGTTGGATTCTTTTAACCATGACCACAATCGCTCCCTAACCATATCCAACCGGTTATTATTGTAACCATGGTAACCTTAACAAAGTAGTAATTATAACCCAAACCATGCTCTTTCCCTAACATGAATGTATTTTGTTATTTTAATTCGGAGGACTTGTTGTGAGTTTTTGTTATTTCTTGCTATTTCCGCCATTAACTCGAGGATGTTCTGGAAGATTCACCCGTCTGCCGGCTCTACTCCACCTCTACCGGCATCTAACATATGGGAGATCCTGTTCCACCTCCTATCTTCATATGGGCCCATGCTGAACGAAGATCCTTCACACCGACGGGGCACCAAAGTCTTTATCTGTTGATGTATCTCTCCTTGAATTGTATTTATTGTTTGTTTGAGAGGGATGCACCTCCAGTTTTTGATGACATCAAGCTTTCGTTTGTACTGAGCTTGAGTTTTTGCCTCTCGTGTATCAGCGTTACTTTCTTGTCACAGTGGTAAACATCTGTTGCTCTGAAAGATAAATACCCAGCAATGTTTAAAAAACCCAAAAGGTTGTTAAACAACACTTAACACAGGCACAAAATGGGGCTAGAAAGAAAGGTCTTGAATGAATGTAAAGGGATTAAATTCTTGTTGTAATTTTGACCTTATTGTCAATAATGGCTATATTATTGACTATAATAAAATTATTATTGAGGTGTAAGTGAGGACAAAGCAGAAGGTGTCTTTACGTCTACTGTGATGGATTATCTGAAGTTTTTTATACATGATTATAGAGCAGCAAACGTCTTGTAATGTTGAATGTAAATCATCCTCAGCTCCAGAGAAAACCTGCACTGTTGACACTGACTCCAAGAGCACAGCTGTTATCCACGCAGGCTGTACAGAGTTGACGTCTTGTCCTTTGGTCGGGTGAAGCTTCAGCTCCTTGATTTACAAAACAAACAAACCCAAAGTAAAGACTGAGAGATCAGCTCCCACTGTTGACCTGAGCGCTGTTTACCTGAGCACAGCACATGATCCGCTGTGTCTTCCTGGAACAGCTCAGACCGACCGAATAACCGACCTTGCGCCTGGATTTACCTGTAAACACACACACACACACACACACACAGATCTCTGTCACACTTCATGGGGTTTGAGCCTGTGACCCTTAAGTCACAAGCCTGTGTGAGTGGCAGTACCACTGACACAGACACACACACACACACACACTCTTGTGGAGTTCCTTTTACTTTTACATTGAGTTTGTTCTGCAAAGAGAACAGTATGAACTTGACCTTTGACCCACTTCAGTCAGAGCTCTGACTGTTTAAACTGTGGTGTAAACACTTTCATCTGTCTTCATCAGAGTAGCAACTACATATTTTTTCTGCCCTGTCTTCTTTGTGGATGTAAAACAACAATGCTAAATGTGTAGATTGTGACGGCCTCTGACTCTGTCAGTGCTCCTCCGGCTGTCTTGTGTTTTTGTTTTCTTTGCTGGCTGCCTGCAGGTAGAGATGAGCGGAGCCATCTTAACTTGATGTCTTGCACCTGGGCAGGCTGGGCCGAGGTTAATTAGGCTGGCTCCTCATTCTGTCTCTCTCTCGCCATCACCTTCTAGCCTTTTGGTTTGGTTTTCCTCTTTGTTTTGCCTTCACAACACCACACATACATTCAGCATTGACTCACTTACAGACTACAGATTCATTTATTACTTTGTCTTTGTCTTAGTTTCAAATAAAATACAGTTTGAATTACTTTAAATCTTGTGTGGTCTCCCTCTTTGTCTAGCCCACTGAGCCTGGGCTGTGACGATGTTGACATTTAGCAGTGGTTAGCATGCATTTTAACATGCTAACTGTATGCATGTTTATGTTTGAACGTAATAAAAACTAACATGCTAATGCCAGTCTGTTATATTTTCAAGCCTTTACCTTAAATTATGTGCAGCCCAGTTGCTTTCATGTATCAACATTAACAACTTTCTCTCACTTCCTAATTTCAAACTGCATACAATAGTGGTTTGATCGAAGCTCTCAGTGAAGCAACTCAGTGAATCGTTAGCCTTGTTTGACCCTCAATTAAACTGTTATTTTATACTTTTGCGGTGGTCTGACACCAGAAACAGAAAGATATGTCAGTGACAACACCTGGATTGTGTGATCAACTATATTGTTTGACAAAATAAGAAATCCCAGAGTGGCAGAGGAGACAGAACAGAGGTTTAGAGAGTGATCCATAAACGCTAGTGTGGACACACAAGCAGCATTTTCAAATGAATCCGCATTATTATGACTTTAGGTTTCTTGTAATGCGTATTTATTACATGTGATATTTGATAGAGTAAAAGATGTATCAGAACATCATAAAACTATTAGTTGGTTTTGGATTCTGCTTTTTAAACTGTGAATTCATTAACTGATTATTCATAAGAAAATGTCGGTGTTGTAAAGCGGCCGAGCTCTTTGTTTTCTTTGACACGATCGATCGCACTCATTCAAAACTTTATTCAGCTGTTCTGAGCAAACAGATACAAACATGGAATACATACAAAGTATTTTATAGTTCAAGCCCACCTCTCTCTCTCTTTGTTACGCTAAATGGCCAAAAGTATGTGGACAGGGATGTCCACACAATACTTTCTATGTCCTGTTATTCTGGGGCTGTTTTTCATGGTTTGGCCCGGGCTCCTTAGTTCCAATTAAGGGAAATCTTATTGTTACAGCATACAATTATATTTTAGACAACAGTGCGCTTCCAACTTATTGGCAACAGTTTGGGGAACAGCCTATCCTGTTCCTACGTGACAAAGCCAAGTCCGTAAAGAAATGGTTTTCCCAGTTTGTTATGAAAGAACTTGATTGGCCTGCACAGAGCCCTGACCTCAACCCCATCCAACGCCTCTGGGATGAATTGGAACGCCGACTGAGAGCCAGACCTTATCTTCCAACATCAGTGTTGGACCTCACTAATGCTTAAATTTGTGGCTGAATGGGAGTAATTCCCTGCAGCCATCTGGTGAAAAGTCTGAAACCAGAAGAGCGGAGGCTGTTACAGCAGCAACAGTCACATATGGCTGGAATTTTTGGGTGTCCACTTACTTTTGGCCATATGCTGCATCTCGTTCTACTCTGTCATTCTCATTTCTACTCTCTCTCTCTTACACACACACACATGCAACTTAAAACCCCACAGGGATGTACTTAACAACTAAAAACAGGACGTTGCTCACATCCCACCGCACATTCCACCCAACCCCCACACACACACACACACACACACACACACAAAGGAAAGAACGAGGGAGGGGCGGACAGATGAGAGAGAGCAAAAAAGGAAACACCAAACCGCGCGTTTAACGTTCAGCGCTCAGGAATGAATGGAATACCGATTGTGTCACTCACACTCACTCTTCATTGGCTGAGAGGAATCCCGTGGGCGGAGAGGGTTGCCGTGATTGGCTGGAAAGGAACGCCGGGTCGTTTGAGTTGGACGAGGTTCAAGCTGCTGCGTAATTTAATATCAGAGTGACTAACAGGGTTCTTCCTCTTCTCTTGTCAGTGAAAAATAAATTAGATTTACTTACGGGAAGGCTGGCAAACTGGATCCACCCTCTGTGTTTTTTTTTTTCTTTTATTCATTCATTCAAGGCAAACTGGGCTTACAACAGACTGACTCATCGGATATTGGCAAGATAAATCACATTTTTCTGACCACAATACAAGGAAGGTACAAGTGTTCAAGTTAAGGTCAAACAAGACGACAAAAAGAAAAGAAAAACAAAAGCATGAGATAAGCAATCAAACATTTTTTGGCTCAGTCAGCTTCATGTTTTTTATAAAGTTGATCAAGACGCAGGTCAATGAATGAATAAATTCACTTCTATTAATTATCTTTCATTTCTGACATTCATTTCTAAAATAAAATACATAAAAAGATCCTCTGAGGAGACAAATTAAAGTGAGACATGTGAAAATGAGATGATTCGGAGCAGAAGTCATATAACATTACTTTAACTTAAAATAACAGAAGTTAACATTCTGAGTTGTGATGATATAAAATAATATGTTACTCTAACTTGAAGCAGGTTAACAGAAGTAACAAAAAATAAGTACAATTTAATAAGTTGGATAAATTTGCAGGGGAACAGACTCCTTCTGCTGCCGGTCGAAGTTGTGGGTTTGGTTGGAGGGGCTTAGCGGAGTGATATGAGGCATCAGAGTGAGAGGAGGAAGGTTTTGCATAGGTTGCACAGATTCTGCCTACCCCAGCTTTAAGAAATTTACTTAAATCGCCTAACTCCACATTTTATTGAGTTTGTTGCCTTGAAACTTCAAGCCTTCTCAACTTTTTTACAATGCTGCAGGACACCCCGTCACTACCACGTTTGTGTGAAAAGTCAATTTTCACACACGATATGAGCTAGTCCCATTATTTTTATTGCTGTGTGGCCCGTGCACAGATATGAGCTGCATCATTAGCGCTGTTCGACCTTCTGACCTATTTGCTACCTCTCATTGGCTCCCAACACCCTCAAAAACACACACACACACAAACAAATACACACACACACACACACACACACACACAGCAGGTCATGACCCCATCTCACCAAAGGCCACTGAGGGTCATTGAGGATCAGAAGGTAATGGGATTTAAAAACAAAGATGTTCAGACATGAAGAGATTCAGCAGAGAGAGAAAAAGAAGAGAGAGAGAGAAAACTTTAATAACTGTCTAAAAACAAATGTGAATTTGAGATGAGAAGAGAACTAATCTCATAATAAGTTTAGTGAAACCAACTTATCATTAAAGAGAAACTCCGGTATTTTTAAACCTGGGCCCTGTTGTAAATGACTAATACTTACCAAAAGGTTTGGAACTGGCTCAGTAGATCGCCTCCGCCGGCGTCCGCAAACGGGCTGCAATGGCTGCAACGTAATCCTTTGGGGCAGTTGCGCCCATGAAAAGTACGTCCACTAAAAGTGCTTGTTGTTGCTGCTGACAGGCTCAGACTGTTATGTCTGACAACATCATGGAAAGGATCCCTACAGAGACAGACCTTTTTGTTAAAGAGTAAGATCCTTTTTGTTTAACCAGAAACAAAGTCTCGCGAGAGGTTGAGTTGTTGCAGAAAGACGAAAGGATCTTACAAATCAGACGGGTTGTCAAAGTAAACTGATAAAGAATGTATTTTATTAGACACAGTAATCCCATCAATGGATCGGTGACTGAAGCATTTTAGGAATGTGTTTCTTTAGTGTTTCATTTGAATTTCAACATCTGGTGAAGAAGCAGCTTTTCTGTTTTGTTCATGTGTAACGGCTAAAATTTAAAGTGATTACTGGGACGGGAAAGTTTGGTTGTAGGCACTGAATTTAAAAAAAGAAGAGAAAGGATTAATCTTCAGCAGCAGAGTGTTCCCCCATTCACTCACACACAAAGACACCGAGAGATGCTCTGCACTGCTGTGACTGTGTGTGTGTGTGTGTGTGTGTTCACCCATGCTTGTGTATGCAGATCTTTAACTCTCTGTTGACCTTTGACCTCTGACTGTGCGTGTGTGTGTGTCTGTGTGTGTTACAGCCTGTCTGTGCAGTCTGTGAGTAGATATTCCTCCACCAACATGGCCCATATCAGGGTATCGATCTGTTCTGCGGCAGCAGTGCCAAGAACAGAGAGACCTGTCGATCAATATACATCCCAGAATAAAAAGCACTTCTTTAAAAGCTTTGATTAGACCGTCCTGACAAGACAAACAACAGCGCTTGTCCCCGTAAACTCCAGACATTTACTTCTACAACGCTGGATGCCCAAAATAATTCCGACTTCGCAACTCTACAGGTTTTGATTATGAAGACACGCCCCCTTTGTAGCTCCTCCCACCCCCCCACCCCCCCACCCCCCCCTCTCTCTCTCTCTCTCTTTTCACACACTAATCCATTCATCCTCTGTCTCTGTCAGGCCAAACACTGGAATAACAAACCAGGGGAAGTCTCATTCATCTGCAGGACTAATGTTTACACAGCATGTTCTCTCTCTCTCTCTCTCTCTCTCTCTCTGTCTCTCTCTCTGTCTCTCTCTCTCTCTCTCTCTCTGTCTCTCTCTCTCTCTCGTCCTCATTCA